>JABBWB010000412.1:0-31990 GCA_016628085.1 Suillus occidentalis
TCTTTCTGGGTTCTATACACCGGGTAAGCCCTTATTTCCCCTTCTTCACTCTCTTCTTCACTAATTACTTCTGATGTCCAATAGATTTCTCTTCCATCATTCTCCACCGCGCTCTCACTTTCCTCCCATCTGACAAAGTGAGTCCGGGCCGCGCTACTCATATTGTTGTATGCTTGTACTAATGTCTCCTCTCCCCATCTTCTCAAGGGGATTCCCCCAGGCATCTCAAGCCTTCCGCTCTCTGATCTATTCAGAATCCCTTTGGTAAGCATTTCACTTATTTTTGGGCACCCTACTAATCCGTGACCTTTCTCTCCGCATCCAAAACAGACTCCTCTTTGCGCCAGTGGAATATTAGAGTAGTTAGGGGCTTGATTAGGTACTATGTAGCTATTATTAGAATTTCTGGGCGCCATAGGAGTATTATTAATAATATTCCTATTATTATTCATGCTTCTTGTGAGATTTTCCCTTGGTGTGAACTTAGCACTTGGGAATCTAGAGTCTCGTAGGCCCATAGTATATTCTGTCCTTCTACGATCCAATGGGCTTTCAATAATTTCCTTTACTGCTGGATCCAGAGTTATTGCTTTGTAATACAGTGTGCTATAATTAGCATCCCCGATTTTCATTCGTCCTAGTTGTTGAATTAAATTTTCAACTTCCTCTTGTGGGTTTTGCTTCGAACTTCTTTGCCGATGCACTGCCTTACGTGTCTTGGAAATAGGAGTCTCTTCATCATCCGAACTATAGTCCTCGAAGCGAGTCTTACGGATAACGGTCTTACTTGTAGGTAAGTGCCTCTTATGCTTTGCTCTCTTCGAAGACTTAGATCGTTTGATATACTCCTCCTCGGAGCTAGAGTCTGTATCTGAATCTGAGTCTGTAGAGCTACCAGAACCTTGACTGTCTGAGTCATCTGTGTCTGAATAGACTAGGTCCGTATCAAAGCGATCCCGCTGCAGAATCTTCTCCGCAGCTTGGGACACTTCATCAAATGAGAAAGGGGTCGTCATATCCCTTAGGGGTGTCGGTGCCAATAATCGGGCTTCGATCTTAGTACGTAAGGCCCTGGGAATTCCTTTCCAGAAATAGGTTGCATGGTCACTACTTGAAATCTTATTCTTTGCAAGCAGCCATCCTCCTATGGCTACAAATTCTCGCGTATACTTCTTCCATTCAGACAGTGTTCGTATAGATGCAGAGCGATGTTTGTTGATGAATGTTACCAGGCTGCGAACCTTATATCGCTTGGCATCACGGTCCGCATCAAAGAAGCTTATGAAATCTGCCTTGAGCTGGGTCCAATTACTGCTTCTATAGCTCGGAAGGATCTCAATGAGGCGAGTAATGCTCGAGGAGCAATATAGGGTGACATTCTCGCACTTCTCCTGATCAGTGACAATTTGATATTGAAGGCATAATTTGTCAAAATGGCGAAGGAATTTCTTGACTTGGTTATATTTGCCCCTGAACTTGGCCGGAGCATGCTTGCCTCCTGGCAATGGTAAGATAAGGGGAGTGTGTACAAGTTGGGCGGGTTGTCCAGTGACAACTGCAGGATTTGCTTGTGAGCTCATTGTTAGATATGGTGACGGGTAACGTTGAGTAGGATAGGTGTGTCAGTGAGCGGTGAGGATTGATTTGAATGTGAAATGAACAGCTGAAGCGAAAGCACCACCCCTCGCGGTGGGCTCCAGAAATGTCTTCTTAGATAGATGTTCTATAGATAACCACCTATAAAATCAAATATCTCCACGGTCAGTGATTCAGACAAATACCAATGACTGATAACGTGGTCGCTCGTGGGTGGCTGTTCAGCGATGCTCGAAGATACAATCAGCGGGCAGAATCTCTGTGAGGTCAGCAGTGAGCAGTCAACTCGACGATGTGCAGGACACAGAAACAATAACAACAGACAATATCAAAGAAAATAAACAGAATAATAACAACGACGTCAAAGAAAATCACCCGAAGCTCTTGTCCCGCAGCAACAGCACCACCAGAAAGTTGTGCGAAGCAATAAAGGTAACTCCCAAAGCACAAGCAGGTAGGATCAAAGGTCAGGACTGATCAATTGCTCTCCGGACTCCACGCAATATTGAACCTGCTGCCAAGGAACTCACGATGAGTATTAAACAGAATCAGGAACGGACGTCCTTGGTGTTCAGCACCAAGTCCCCTTTCAATAGCTGAAGCCTCGTGACAATGAAAACCCTGGCTCAGTATCGCTACTCAGATGAGTAAGGTCAAGCTTCCCGTTATCAACTCCTGAAGTCTCCCCACTAAGCTGCTCTGAGCCTTAGATGGACGAAAGAGACAAACACAGAGATTCCGGAATATGCAAGTTGGTAAAACAAAGAAAACTCGGAGAAATGGCTACGACAATGACTGAAGCCGACAAATGGAACAGAACCAGGTCTGCTGGTCGTGGAGCACGGCGTACTCACACTTTTACTGACGTCTCGCAGAGGTTCACCCTACAATCTTCAACAGCTTACACTGTATCTGACTTGGCTCACACCTTACAGACGCAAACTGGGGGCGTAAAACTGCTCTATCTTCAACCGAAACGTGGGTCCTTATATACACGAAATCAGTGGCTGTGCTACCATCTTCCCACGAAATTAAGTGAGGATTACTTAAGTCTGATGAAATAGAGGGGTGTAATCTCTGAGTCAGCTTCGAGGGGTCAATTAGTGAAAGTATTAAGTAATGGTGGTAATATTTTGCTGGATCATGTGATGTCCTGTGGCTGAGGCCTAAAGGGCCTAGACAAATGGTTATGTAATTTGTGGGTCTGGTGTGCAATATTTTTTTTGTGATTTTTCATTATATTTTTCGGCTGGAAGCCAAAATTGCAACATATTATTTCGAGTTTCCTGCGAGTTCCCACAGGTTGATTTGTAGAGGAAATATTTTTGGCAGTCACCTGACATGCAAGAGGTTCTTGCTGAGTCATTCCTGGGCTATTTGAAATGAAACTGAACCCAGAATTAAATCTTTGAAAATATTAGTTTTCTTGTTCAGGTGAATTTTTGAAGGGAAATTCGTATTTTCTGAGCTGAGTGCTTGGGAGATTAAATCCGAAAAAAAATGTTGGGTGGGGGCTCATAGCAGAGTATTAGTCAGCCATGCACCAGACCAATTTGGTGCAGGTCAGCGCATGATCCGCCAGCGCGGGAAGGTGGTTTGCGAGATAGCGGACAAGGCCAAGGAAGGCTCGTACGTCATTTGCCTTACGAGGCTCTGGCCAATCTAAAATGCGGGCGATTTTTGTTTTGTCAGGCTCGATACCACGGGCAGAGACGTGATGACCGAGGAAGTCGATCTCGAGGTTGAACAACGAAGTCTTTTTGAGGGAACAGAAGAGGTGCGCAGCACGTAGCGCTTCAAGTACTTTCCGTACATTGACCTCGTGCTCGTCAAGCGTTTGGGACCAGATTATGATGTCGTCTAAGTAGACATGGCAGATTTTGCCAATGAGGTGACGTAGCGCAGTGGACATACGACGTTGATGTGCCGCGGGCGCGTTGCGAACACCCATGGGCATAACAGTCCATTCATATAAACCCCAAGGGGTGTGCACAGCTAATAAATGCATGTCGTCAGGGTGAACCTTTGTTTGAAAGAATGAATTCGTCATGTCTATTTTACCAAATACCTTTCCCTTTGCGCAATCGCGTAAGATTTCGTCTATTCGCGGCAGTGGATGGTTATCTGGCACCGTGTTAAGGTTGAGTTGACGGTAGTCATTTACCCAACGTGGAAGCGCAGTGGGATCAGCCTTGGGAATGATGAAAGCGGGAGATGAATGTGCACTATGGGATGGGCGAAGACGTCCAGCGCTGACGTGTTGTTCTAAAAGAACTTTCCAGGCGTCTCGGTACTTCCTTGGGCAATCATAACCCCGTTGCTGTATAACTTTGTTAGCATCTTTGAGCTTGATTCGAAACAAAACGTCTGAGGGTAAGGAGTCGTTATGCGGGATATCTGCGGGGAAGCGATCAATGAATTCGTGCTTAATAGCAGCGTCACGACTTCGTAATTGTTCTTCAGATGCAAGGCATTCAATCCGCTGTCGGACTGCTGCGATGATATCGACACCGTTGAGAGGGTCGCATGACTCGTCCACCAATAGTTTGTATTCAGGGAGGATGTGTTTCAACTCTCGAACGACCTCGTGGCGTAAGGCTGCCATCTTAGGTGGGGACGGTACGCACGACTTCTTAGGCAAGTTTGCTTCGGGATTGAGAAGGTCATAGTTGGCGTCCTTCGCGATGCACGTTCGTAATTCATGATCAATCACGATCTTGTTGTGGTGTAGAAACGGACCACCAAGTAAGAGGGGGGTACAAAGCTTTGGAGCGACAACGGCTCGTATACTGCGAGAAGTAAAGCGTGAATCAACAGAAGTACATGCAATTTTCACATAGTCCGATAAAAGAAAAGTTTCCTTCGAATCTCCTGAGAGAGCGACATTGAATGGAATAGGTGCTGGTAGCTTTCGTCGACGTAGACCGAGTTTGAGTGCGAATCCTTCGTCAATCAGAACTGCAGCAGAACCATCATCAATTAACGCAGACACACGGATAGGAGAGACAGAAGCGGGACCGTCAACGAAACAGTCCCATAACAGAAGAGGGGTTGTCAGTGGGGCCACGCACTCATCTGAGTCTGAGCCATTACCCAATGCAGCGGAGGGCATGACTACTGCAACAGTGTTGGCAACTTCAACAGCGGCTACCGTGTTACCATTCTTCTTCGTAGCCTTTGCAGCCTTCTTAGCAGCGATGGTCGAAGCTGTAATGGTCTTGTAAGTAGCGCCGTCGGGGAAACCATTGGTGCAGTTGGCCGTGATATGTTTCGCGAATGGCTCTCGACATTTGAAGCATCCATCGTTTTCACGTAGTAAGGTGCGTTCATCTTCAGTCAAGGGTGGTACGCGCACGAAGGCGCCCGTTTTCCCTGATGCGTTCTGACCGGACTTGGCGTTGTAGCGTGAAGAGGAAGAGAGCTTCTTGTCGCCTCCATAGCGAGCGCGTTCCGCGCGGAGACCGACTTCGACAGCTTCTTTCTGACTTGCCAAGATGCGCAAGCGCTTCTCATCTAAGATGCGGATCTTCTCGATCCAGGGACGAAATCCTGTGATGACGGCGACATTCTCTGCACGATACTCAGTCCTAAGGTCAGGTTGCATATGCGCTTCGAGGTGGTAGCGTAAGTTTATCTCTGTAAGGTGAGATTCTGTGCCGCGAAGAAGGGAATTCAGCCTCTGTACTTCAACCGCCCAATCATGGAAGGCTTTGCTGTCCTGGCAAGACGACAACAACTTCTGGCGGGTGATGTCGGCCCAATCTGTAGGCAACCAGTAGGCGCGGACTTCCTTCATGTATTCGTCGAAGGAGAGTTTATCCATTCGTTCTTGGTCGTTAATATACCAGTCTTGGATCGAGGGTTCTTGCATACCCCACGCGACTTTACCTACCTGTTCTTCTCCAGGGACAGCCTTATGCTTGAAGTACTGACGGCATCCTACTTCCCAGGAGCGCAAGGCCTCTGGAGTGATGTCGCCTGGAGTGAGGAAGGGTGGTTTCGTAGCTGAGGGTTGCTCGACACGTGCTGTTTTAGATGTTGACATGGTGCGTGGGTTATATGCGGGGTAACTGTCTGAATCAGAGTCCGAAGTGGAGGTGTCACTTCGGGCGCGAGAGGGAGGGATTCTAGAAGTGGTAGATGTTTGTAGTGGCGTGTCTTCTTCTGATTCCGATAAGGTCGTTAGTGTACTTACGACCGGTTCGGTAGGAATGGCACGACTGCGACTACGAGTAGTCAATGGTTCAGCGGCCGTTGGTTGAGAACGATGGAAAGACAGCTTGGATACTGTGGGAATTTACAGAACGGTCGGTTCGGTGGTTATCCCCTTGTTAAGGGAATACAGTAAGATACGGTCGATACGACTCTAGGTCGTTAAAAAAAAGTGGAAGGCTACCGGAGGTAGCAACACTCGGACAGAGGTAACGAGTAGAAGCGTATGGGATTGGTTCAGGATAAGAGGCGGAGTACCACATACATACGATACAGGTTCAGTATATATAGGAGTTCTGTCAGAGCGGAAAACAGAGGCAAATAAGTAAGGGTGTCCAATCAGAGATGAAGGTGCATAAGCAGTGCGTCATAGAGCGTGATGCGTAAGCTCGGCTTACACATGCTCGGACTCAAGCTCACGTTTTACCCCAATGGGCGAGTTCGTGTAACATCAATCTACGATCTTTCTGCGTTCTTTGTGCTCCAACTTTTGACGAAGCCCGGCGGCGAGAACGGAGAAGGAACGAAGATGGGCAAGGCGAAGACAGTCGACAAGATCTCCCCCAACTGATGCGATTCTGGGTGAATGAGGAGCAGTGCATACCCGCGTTTTTTGGCCACGGGACCCGGGTGTGACTCTGGAGTGAACCGTAGTGCTCGGACATGGACCACGACCGAGTACTACGACTCACTTGGAATGCTACAGTGTGATATTTGTGTTACCCTTGGAACGATTTAGTGGAAAGTACCAGGGTTTATGCTCGTATTCAGAAGGTGTTCATCCATACGGTGCAGTCTTTCTTCAACTAATGACGAGCCCTTTCAATATTGATGATCAGGCTCCGCAGTCTTTTGTCTGTTTTGAATCACACTGGTTAGCTCGGAGTCCCTATCGCAAGGTTTCTCGGACATCACTGTGGATAGTAGATCTAATGAATTTCAGTAGGTGATTTCAGATGATAATGCTCTCAAACTCAGAGCATTAAGTGCTGAAACGGATGTGCTGAAAGTTCCGTTTTTTACTCTGAAATCATACTCTGAAATTATGCTCTGAAATAATTGCTCGAAAAAGAAAATAATTGTGACATGACAACACATCACATGATGTGACCACTCCAACACCCCATGAATTTGAGGTATATAATATGAGGTTGGCAGGAATTGAACACAAGACCTAAGCATAAGGCTCACAGCATCAGTACCACTAAGCCATAGGTCCTTTACTTCTTACTCGCACAATGCTTATATATGCCATGTGTCATATGCCAAAATATTATTTTTGTGAGCCCACTTCGAGATTCATGGAGTTCTAATCAGCTCAATCAACGCTAGCACTTGGCTCAGGCCAAGTTCTTTGGTCTGCACATTCATTGGAAAAATGTACTGAAATTGGTGCTGATTTGAATTCAGCACTCCACTGAAATTAACTACATGCTGTTTCAGTGGAAATTACTCTGAAAAATTCAGCACCAGAGCATTTTCCAATGATTTTCATCGGAACTACTATCCACAGTGACATCTCCCTTCCATGATGCGGCTACCAATTCTGAATTCCCTGGTGATAGCAGGTTACTTACTCAGAGCCCACCTCCCCTTACAACGCTTCTACACTTGTATCATCGGCAGATTCTGCCAAAAGAACTAGTACCAGACAACTGCCATCATTCAGAGTGCTTCTGTCGTTGTTATTTTCTAACTGACAGAAACGGAAAGTCGTCCTATCTCGCATTCGTGATATGGTCTCCGCTCCTCTAATTTTATTCCTTCCTCTATTGCCCCAGTCATCGAAACCTGCGTTGCTCAGGCTGCTCTCTCACCAGCAGAGTCTTCTGCCCTGGAAAGGAGTAATAGCCACAGGTTCCTACAGCTGAGTATCCTTTGGACCAGATAAAAACCATCCGCTGTTGGCTGTAAAGTGAAGCCAGGGGCTTGGATGTGAGCACGGCATGATGTGGGTAGTCCATATAGACCAGACCAGGCCAGACCATTAGAGGAAGGAAGACAGTCGATCCTTCCAATCAAGAATTATCGTGAACCGCTCTTCAAGCTCGAAGTGCTTATGCATACATGTCTCCTCAATTTTATTAAAGTGATACGGGAGATGCATAACCCTCATGACAGTGGCCTTGGACTAAATGGCTAGAACCTTATATAATCGTCCGTCCACACAATCCGCTACTGCAGGTCCGTTTCACGCAACCTTCCAAGCCCAGAATGGACCTAGCACACCGACCGTGAACCATCAACAGCCAAACGCGCTCAGTCAAATACCAGCACTCACCAAGCGGGTCCGACCGCTCATGCATCGCACCTGTCCACAACCCCAAAAACCCGACCGCCGCACCCGACCCCCCAATTTGAACTGCCTCTGACGACCACTCTGGCTCATCTGACCCTGCTGCGGTAGATACCTTAGAACCGATCAGCAATTACGCAATGTATTATAACTAGCAGGCTACAAAACGGAAAACGGAGCACTCACCATCTCCCATCGAACAGCCCCATCGCTGATCATGCTCACCGTACCAGTGATGTGGCGTAAATCGTCTAGACTGCGATCAGACCCCTTAGATTCACCCTCGACGTGGATGGTTGGGAGGGGGCGGATGGTGCTGCCTGGTGGGATGGGCGATTCGGAATAGCCAGTTATGCGAACACTGAGGGGTATGATTCGGCAAGCTTCTCGGATGCCATCTTCAAGGAACTTTTCCGGTGCGAGCTGTAGTAGCGGCAGATTAGAAGGTATTTTTCTCAGTTTATATGGCTCACGTTGTGCGCTACAAAAAAAGCTTTCAGTATGAGAAGGGGATGAGCCGAGGGCACTTACCCAACAGTTCTCGGTAATCAAGCCAACAAACACATCGCCTATACAAAAATGAGTTTTTCGAAGAATACATAGCCCGAAACTTACTTCCAAATACCACTCACACCCGCCCAATCCCATCCTTCAACTTCGTCTTGATTGCTCTTCCCAGTCTCGGATCCCTCCCTAGGCCTATTTGCCCAAGCATCCCAATACCCAGGTGACCCACCTATGCACATCGTCTGCATTTTGCGCATATACGGTAAAATGTCACCCATCGAAAATGCAGCCGGATAGGGCGACTGCTTGGATACCTCCCTCAAATTCGCCTCCACAACAATACGCGCAGACGCGAGCCATACATAGTCCGGTATGAGCTCATACGGCTCAATTGGTGGACTCAGATCAGGGGCGGGGAGCCTATTCCCAAAGATCATCAGATCCAACTCGCTTGGCTCTTCCTCGTCCTCGTCATCGTCACCATCATCGTCATCGTCATCGTCATCGTCCTCATCTTCATCTTCAATTTGATGTTGGTTTGATTCGGCGTCGCGTTGCACGGGTTGGAAAGGACCCCGCAGGCGTGCGGGTTTGAGGTAGCGCATGTCGTAGACACGCCTGCGTGCTAGTATGCGGGCATCAGCTGACTGCTCTTCAGGGGTGTACAACGAGGTTCGCGGGCGTGTGATGGGCAGGGGAGGCATATCATCGTCCTCATCAGAAGTGAATGCCGAGTCTGGTGGTGCTGACGTGGATACTGCTGGGCAGGCGGTAATGGGTATAAAGCCGGTACAGCAGATGAGTTTGTGGAATGGCTGGTCGACTTCTGACCCGTCCCAGTGCGATGTAGAGGTTAGAGTGGGCTGGTACGGCGCATGACCCTGAACATCGAATGACAGCGTTGCCATTAGTGTGCGTGTGAGCTCAGGGGGGAGCCCAATTTCTAACAAATCTTGAAGCCAAGTCACATTGACGCTACCGGGCGTGGCACTGTAATTGGCTGTAAGCAAGAGAAGTAGGGGTGGGAATGGGGGCGAGTTGATCATGGGTGCGAGATGGGCATTAGGACACAGGAAACTCGGTTAGGACGGTGAGAGATAAAGGCAGAGATGACGGGAAGGGCAAGGAAGTGGCGATGACTGAAAGTAGTGCTTTCACTGCAGATAATGACGCTGGGATGCGGTAGAACCTCAGACTGCGAACTTACTGGGGCCATGGTTTGGACCGGTCGTCTGATGTACCTAGCCTGCGCTAATACGGTCAATGTATTCTTGAGTCCAGTTCAACTCCAAGTTAGGGTGACCACCTGACATGGTGTTCATATGATTCAGAGCTGGTCTAGGATCATCAAAAGTAGTAAGGAAGATTTCCCGCCAGAGATGTTGGTCTGGACAGCAGTAGATTAGGCGGTAAAAGAGCTTGTTGGTCTGGGAGAGCGCTGCTATGGAATTCGGGTTTCCCAGAGGCTGCGGCCATGACGAGCACGGCTTCGATGAGTTCTGCTGGAAGGTCAGCGATGGTGGAAGCCATGTCTTGACCCTTAGTAGATAAGACGAGCAGCCTCACAAGCGCACCGCGAAATGACAATGACACTTCTCACGGAGCCTGCCATCAGTGAACTGATGCAGAGTTGTATCCTTCTGTAGTTCTCACGCCTACGAAAATCAAGGATTCATGCGTTCTCTGATGGAAGCAAGTAGGCCATGAGTAGTATAAATTCAATGCAACAATGTTGTGTAAGATGTCGAGCAGACCGTTCCTCACTCTACAGTACCAGATGCTGTTATAGAGATTTTGCTACTTGTGCGCCCACTCCTACTACCCTGAGCTTCAATGTTCCTCACAACATCCATCCCTTCTTCTACTTCACCAAAGACAACGTGCTTGCCATCTAACCATGATGTGACCACTGTGGTGATAAAGAACTGCAAAGCATCAATGTCTAATCCCAAGGTTCACCGGGTAGTCACTCACTTGAGAACCGTTAGTGTTCGGGCCAGCATTAGCCATGGACAACAATCCAGGCTTTTCGTGCTTCAGTTTGAAGTTCTCATCTTTAGATTCAATTAGCCATCGCACGACCAGAAAACAGAACTTCAAAGGAACCAACCTGCAAACTTCTCGCCGTATATCGACTTCCCGCCAGTACCATCGTGTCGCGTGAAATCACCCCCTTGAAGCATAAACTATAAAAGAGCGTATACATTAGCCAGGGAAGGCACCAAAGAGGAAGTAATTACAGTGGGGATAACACGGTGAAAAGTGCTTCCAGCATAGCCGAATCCATGTTGGCCGGTAGCAAGCTCTCTGAAATTCTTCGCGGTCTTCGGGACGACGTCGTCGTACAGCTTGAATGTTATACGACCGGATGGCTTGTTGTCTATGGCAACATCGAACTAAATTTTAAAGACTTAGTTCTGGTGACACCTAAAAACATTTGTTGGAACTTACGAAGACCCGCGAAGATCTGGTGGCACATGGAGTCAATTTTTTTGATTGAGTAGGAAGATATTACTTACAGAGGCTTCGAAGCCGCAGTCGACGCGGAGGTCGTGAAACGACGAAGAAATGAGTTCAACATGGGTTGATCAGATAGATACGATGCACCTGCAACAAGTACGAAGACACCTGCACCTGTCAAAATAACCGTTTTCTGTAAACCCATCCTTAAGAACACAGCCACCGCTCAACCGAACCAAATTGACAATAATAAGAATAAAATCATTTGGTCGCTAACTGCCATGGTAAATTCTTTCAAGGTCGGAGCGTCGAATCCGATACATAGTATCTGCTCACAGGATTTCATTCCTCCTTGACTCGAGCGTTGAATTATTCCTGGAATCATACCATGAAGCGAACAATCAGTGGAATGACATACCAAGCTTCCATTGAAGGAGAAGACTAACCGCACTAACCTCGACGGAACGGTAGAGAACAGTGGCCGCTAGCCCTCCAGCACCTGCCATATGTCTCTATATGGAATCGTGATACTACTACATTGCCTCCAAGAATAGTAGTCACATCATTGAATTCTCGTTATTATGTCTTTTTTACCTGCTAGCATCCGGTTGCTCGCTTCCACCGGTGTCAGGAACGCCTGATTATCCGGGTCCCCAACGTCATATCGTTCCCCGCTTGTATAAATGTCTTGGATTCATCACTTGGATCAGGCGTGTCTTCACCCATCACAGTGATGCGTCAAGTCCACCTCGCCGTCCTCCTTGGTTTTGCCGCTTTCACTACAGCTTTGCCATCTCTCTCCACTCATAGCAATAACCACCGGCCAACAAAAAATGCCAAAGTGCTAATCCTCGGAGGAGGCGTTGCTGGCGTCATTGCCGCGCGCACATTGCACCACAAGGGCATTGACGACTTCCTCATCGTCGAAGCACGTGATGAGCTAGGCGGAAGGATGCAGAACTATACCATTGGCGTCCCTGGAAAGCAGTACACCGTCGAAGTCGGTCCTAATTGGATTCAGGGAACGCAAACTGGTAATGGGACAGCTAATCCCATTCTGACACTCGCTCGAAAGCACCACGTCAAGAACCAGTATAACGATCTTGATGGCAGTATCAGTATGTTCACCATTCTATTTCGTCCTATTTTGTTTGAACTCATCATCGGTGAACAGCGACTTATGACTATAATGGACTCAAAGACTATCGTGACCTCTTGAATACGTCGATTGATCAATTCACTCAAATCGGAGCTATAGCAGGTATGTCATCATGCAGTTCGTCACCTGTGCGTGCTCAAGCGCTCATATGCTGCATTAGGGGAGCGCGTCAAGATGCAGCAGGTTGACCTCAGCCTTCAAAGCGCGTACGGCATCACCGGCGCAACTCCAAAGAACATGTATGAAGCAGCTTGCCAATATTATGAAGTCGACTGGGTACGTGAATCTTTCTTGTCCAAGCCTTCCGCATATCTGATATCAAACTCCCAGGAATGCACGTATTTCTTACTAAGATATCCTCATCATGCTAATGATCGCAATGTCACATCCATTAGATGCACAGGTGCGAGAACTCGATCGTGTTCTTGATTGTCATTCTCACTGTCTCGTACTAGTCCCCAGACCAGAATTCATGGATAGCATCAGCTTGGGTATTTGCATATCATTCTAGTCGCACCTACCAGCCCCTGACGATCCCATAGAACAACAATTTCACCTTTGACACTGATATGGGTGGCTTCTCAGACGAAAATAATCTCTGCATTGATCAGCGTGGCTTCAAAACCATCATCCAGGCTGAAGCTGCGGAATTTCTTCTGCCTCAGCAAGTCTCCCTGAATTCCGTTGTCAAAATGATTGCATACAGCGGCGATGGGGTGACAGTCACACTGAAAGATGATACTACTCTCACCGCGGACTACGTGCTTTGCACGTTTAGTCTTGGTGTACTGCAATATGGTGATATTGCGTTTAAACCTACTCTTCCTGCGTGGAAGATGGAGGCCATTCAAAGCATGGTCATGGTATGCTTTATCAATGCTAGTATTTTCGACGACTCAATTGCCTCCAGGCTACGTATACCAAAATTTTCCTGCAGTTTGAAGAGAGGTTCTGGTTTGATACTGAGGTATGGATGAACACCAGCGTTAAATATCTCTCTGACGTATCCAGAGTAGATGGCCATCTATGCAGACATGGAACGGGGGAGGTACCCGATCTGGCAGAATCTTGACCACGTCAAGTTCTTCCCTGGTTCTGGTCTCGTCTTTGTGACTGTCACCGTAAGTTTGAATGATTTGCGCTCTATGAATCTATCGCTCATTCTGGGACATTTAGGGTGATTTCTCCCTGCGCATCGAGGGCATGCAAGATTCAGATGTTCAGGAGGAGGTCATGGAAGTCCTCCGAGCCATGTACCCCAACACCACCGTCCCTGATCCTGTCGCGTTCCATTTCAAACGCTGGCACGCGGACCCTCTCTTCCGCGGCTCCTACTCCAACTGGCCCCCCTCTTTCCTTCCTGGTCATTCAGAAAATCTGAGGGCTACAGTAGACAAGAGACTCTGGTTTGCGGGTGAAGCTACGAGCTTGAAGTATTTCGGTATGTGTCTCTCCTTGCCGCGGCTCGCTTGTTCATGAGGGCATAAAAATACAATGTAGGTTTCCTTCATGGTGCGTATTACGAGGGGTTGAATGCTGGGGAGGAGATCGCCAAGTGCGTTGAGGGCCCTGCATGCACTGGGCGGAAGCATTTGAACAGTGTGGTTGATGCTTCCCCCTATCCTTTTGTGTCTATCACGCCTTAGGTGCTTATATTTGAGCCACGTTGTCGTCGCATTGTTCAATATTGTTTTCGAGAATCATCAGTTATCAACTTTTCATGTAAGGAACAACCCTCTTCATTCGTCTCGTGACCGAAAAGGAATGAAGATGGTCGTTGCTTTGCAGTGGTGTTCCTCCTTCCAAGTATATGTGTAGGTCCGTTACATGAACTCATTCTCGCAGTAGTTGTGAGATACGGTCATTCCGATGGTGGTTTGGCCAGCAATCGGATCGTCGGATGTCTCACAACTGGGAATTCTGTTCCGTCGTCAGTGCACGTATCAAAGCTGCCTCGCTGGTTTACTGCCGACACGCGCTGTGATTAAGTTCCAGTCGCCCGATAGGCCATTGGTTATTGTGGCACAGTCACGGTTACTTCAAGGCCTGAATTCGAATCATGACCTGACTCCGATACATATCTCTCTTCGAACGCCGGAAATTGGACTTGACCTTTAACGCCCCCGCCTGCTCTGTATCACGGGAAAATCTTCCTCCCTGACTCGAGCGATGAATTATCCGGTGGGTTTTCTGGAGGCGATCGCACTGACCCATGGATCGATCAATCAGGGAGATGAGCGCCATGAACTTCAGTGGAAAGGGCGGGGGCGCGCCCTGTACCCGAATATAAGGAATGTATATTCAAGCTTCCACTGGGGAAGACTACATAGCCCGTCACGGTATGCCCGCATAATCGGAAGCCTGACATGACCTGACATTCTACAGTTACGTCGTTAATGTCCCGAGCGTTAAGAACCGAGATAGCATGGATCACCGGTATCAGGTCAACGCCATGAAACAAACACAATGAAGCTCCTCCAACTCCTCGACATCACTTTTGATTAATCTTGCTCTGCGCCGTGATACGGTAGGGATCAGTTATTTGCGGCCTGGCACCGACCTAGACTACTTTGTCTTCAGCGACGTCCTTATTGCGACAGAGGCCCGTGCTTCATCAATTTTTCAGCCCACGATGTGAGCACATGTAGCATCAGTCGACATTGACTCGTATCTTTTCGGTGACATTTGTCACTCTATATATTAGTACATAGCACGAGCGAATTCTAGAGTTGAAGACGCTGGCTCCTCCACTAGCAAGCTCTGGGGCCAGATACCGTTTCACCCCATTATCACTCGCTCTCTGCATGCAATTTATTAGTTTTCCTGAATATTCTCTCGTCACCCAGAAGTTCGACAGAGCCCAGCTGGCAGGGTGTCGGCGATCCCTGAGTCATCCATCATGGCCGCGGCGGCCAACATCGAATTCTCGTTATCACTGGCAACTGTCTCTTTCACCAAATACCATAATACATAGCATCCGGTTACTCGCGAGGTACCAGCTGTGCTGGGAACAGCTGATTATCCCTAGCATGTGGTATATAATGTCTCCGATTCATCATTTAGTTTAGGCGTAGTATCTTCACCTATCACAGTGCCAATGCGTTATGTCCACCTTGCCGTGCTCCTCGGCTTTGCCGCTTTCGCCCCATCACCATCCACTGCTCATAACAATCACCGCTCAGCCAAAGATGCCAAAGTGCTAATCCTCGGAGGAGGCGTTGCTGGCGTCATTGCCGCGCGCACATTGCACCGCAAAGGCGTTGACGACTTCCTGATTGTCGAAGCACGCAATGAACTAGGCGGGAGGATGCAAAATTATACTATTGGTGTCTCTGGAAAGCAGTACACCATCGAACTCGGTCCTAATTGGATTCAGGGAACGCAAACTGGCAATGGGACAGCTAATCCCATTCTGACACTCGCTCGAAAGTACCACCTAAAGAACCAGTACAATGATCTTGATGGCAGTATCAGTACGTTTACATTTTACCATTGTATCTTTGATCTTGGTTTGTCTGGACTCATCACTGGTTAACAGCTACCTATGACTATAATGGGTTCAAAGACTATAGTGACCTCTTGGGCACATCAATTGATCAATTTACTCAAGTCGGAGCTATTGCAGGTATGGCATCTCGCAGTTCGTCACCTGTGCGTGTTCATATGTTGCATAAGGGGAGCGCGTCAAGACGCAGCAGGTTGACCTTAGCCTTCAAAGCGCGTACGGCATCGCTGGTGCATCTCCAAAGAACATATACGAAGCAGTTTGCCAGTATTATGAAATCGACTGGGTATGTAATATTTTTGTCCAAGCCTTCTAAGTTCTTGATGCTAAACTCGTCAGGAATGCAAGTTTTTTTTTTCTTTTTTAAGCGTCTTCATCCTGCTGATCATTGCAATTGCACATATCAGATGCACAGGTGTGAGAACTCGATCATGTTCGTGATTGTGATTCTCACTATCTTGTAATAGTCCCCCGCCCAGAATTCATGGATAGCATCAGCTTGGGTACTAACATATTGTTATAGTGTGCACCTGTCAGCGTCTGACGATCCCACAGAACAACAACTTTACCTTTAATACCGATATGGGTGGCTTTTCAGAGGACAATAACCTCTGCACTGACCAGCGCGGTTTCAAAATCATCATCCAGGATGAAGCTGCAGATTTTCTTCAGCCTCAGCAGGTCTTTCTAAATTCCGTTGTCAAAACGATTGCATACAGCGGCGATGGGGTGACAGTCACACTGGAAGATGATACTACTCTCACCGCGGACTACGTGCTTTGCACGTTTAGTCTTGGAGTACTGCAATATGGTGATATTGCATTTAAACCTACTCTTCCTGCGTGGAAGATGGAGGCCATTCAAAGCATGGTCATGGTATGTCTGTTAAGGACTTTTATTCCAATAACTCAACTGCCCCCAGGCCACGTATACCAAAATCTTTTTGCAGTTCGAAGAGAAGTTCTGGTTTGACACTGAGGCACGGATGGTCATCAGCGTTAAATATCTCTCTGACTTAGTCGAAATAGATGGCTATTTATGCAGACATGGAACGGGGGAGGTATCCGGTCTGGCAGAGTCTTGACCACGCTAAGTTCCTCCCTGGTTCGGGTCTCGTCTTTGTGACCGTTACTGTAAGTCTGCATAATACACGATCTATGCAACTCTGTCGTTCATTCCTGGGACATTCAGGGTGATTTCTCACTGCGCATCGAGGGCATGCAAGACTCAGATGTTCAGGAGGAGGTCATGGAGGTCCTTCGAGCTATGTACCCCAACACCACCGTTCCTGATCCTGTCGCGTTCCATTTCAAACGCTGGAACGCAGACCCTCTCTTTCGCGGCTCCTACTCCAACTGGCCCCCGTCTTTCCTTCCCGGTCACTCCGAAAATCTGAGGGCTACAGTAGACAAGAGACTCTGGTTTGCGGGTGAAGCTACGAGCTTGAAGTATTACGGTACGTGTTTCTCCTGAGTCCTGACTGTGGTTCACTTGTTCACGAGGGCAAAAAAATTCAATGCAGGTTTTCTTCATGGTGCGTATTTTGAGGGGCTGAACGCTGGGAAGGAGATCGCCAAATGTGTCGAGGACCCTGGCTGCACTGGGCGGAAGCATTTGAACAGTGTGGTTGATGCTTCCCCCTATCCTTTCGTGTCTATCACACTTTAGGTGTTTATATTCGAGTCACGTTGTTTTTAAAACACAGGCAGTGATTAACTCTACCTGTGAGGAATGACCCTCTTCATTTGTCTCGTGACCAAATCCAAAAATAATGATGATTTTCCAGTGGCATACTTCCTTCCAAGCTTAGAGCTTAGGCAGGTCCGTTACAAGGAGGCAGGGATATCGACGGACCCGTGACCTATGTAACACGCGCACCTTCGCGATTTTTGATCACTCGTAACCTGAGGATGGTTTGCGAGTGTTCTATCGCGCCATCCTTTCCTAAAGATCTTCAATCAAACCCATAACCTCAATCCATTTCCATAAAGAAAGTAGACATCATCCCTACTTCCTAATCACCGCAAGCTTAGCCTTTCCTGCCAACAAAAGGTCTCCTTCTACTCCGGTAGCTGAACATCTGACCGACGTGAAAGGAGAAATACGGCTCAATGCCACATAAATGTTGTGCAAGTCTAGCGCGCAGGTAGCTATGCGATAGTGATAAAGTGTTGTTCATCTGGTGCCTGGACGCTGAATTGCACATCGAGCTAGTGGAGATATAATATCTTTCTCGAAGGGTGTGACCTCATGAGTCATAGAGTTTGGTCTTGGGGCCTGAACAACGGGTTGCACGGCAGGGCCAGAAGAAAAGTTCGATTCAAGTATGAATGAGGGTGGGGCCTGCTGGGTCGCCGGTCCTGTCTCTTGCCACGTGGATGGCCCTTGAGGTAAGTTGGCTGAGGGAGACACCATGAAATTACTGTTAGCCAAATTCGCAGCCTGAGCTGCAAAACCACGAGATATATTCTGGTTCCTGGAACACCGCTCAGAGGAGTGCACAAACTAACCTCTATGGGTTCCAGGCGTGGCGCGTTTTCTAAACGTCTGCAGCGTGAGGATGCGTGGAGAATGATATTCTCCGACTCTAAACCATATCCACATCAAAGTGTATTTTGAAAGCGCACACCAAAAGTACGCAGACCAGATAACTGATTCCATCCCAAGTGAAATGAATATGCCAAGGGACTGAGGCAAAAATCAAAATCAAAATCTTATCGGTGTTCCCGAGATAGGCACAACACTCGGATAGAACGCAACCACATCACAGCTCAGGCGATCAGGATGCCTCATTGTGGGTTAGCATTATTGGGTGCTCGTTTAACCGCTTTCCAGATGTGTTAGCTACGCCAAGTGCATTCAACACCTACGCCTTCCCTGCCCATAAAAATCCAACTCACCGATAAACCTCGGGTGTACTAAAGGGCTTGATACAGTGTTGGTTCATATCTCCTTCTATCTCGTTAAATCGATGTAGACGAGATCTAATCAATCTTTGCAAGAACGAAGTCTGGGATGAAGGGGTATTTAGGCTGTTGATGGACTGGAGTCTATTTATGTCGTGTATCCAAATGATGCATTATTGGTTGTGCTTTGTGGCCGAATGTCAGCTCTGTGGAAGAACGTAGTCTAAACAGAGACACACCTCAAGATGTGTGGGTGCCAAAGGGATGGTCTGAGGCTATACTGTCATAATGATACATCAAAAGAGGACTATAAGCCCAAAACTGGAATACATTATTGGGCTGACCTATCCATTGACCAGATTGATATATCATTTGATACATCCATGGTGAATCCCAAATGTTGCTTCTCGGAACTTTCCAGGCCGTGTAGGGAGGGGTCAGATACCAAATAAGAACACTTTCAGCCACTGCTACCCCTGCACCTTCTTTCTGATCCGGCAGCTATAAACATGGTGAAATTTGGATCTTCGACTTGTCAGGCGGTCAGGTGCACGTACCTGGCCTGGACCGTTGAACGTTGAACCAGGAACAGGCACCTTACCCATGATAGATATTCATTTTGTATAGATCCAAATTCTTGCATGCACGACTTTCATGTTATCTTGAACGCAGATTGCGAAGGCAGACAAATGTTAAGTTACAATATTGACACAGTGATATTAATGAGTATTGAATTTGAAAAAAAATTACATTGCTGCAGCGCATGAAACCCAGTAGAAACCCACTATGACGTGGTAAGACGAGAATGGGTGTAATCTGTTTTTTTTTCTTCATTAGGCAAAAGTCAGATTGCGACATACGTTGTCGGGGCGCATCACATATACTGCATGCCGGGGCACGCCCTCCTCCGACAACATATGTTTTTGGTTCAATTTTCAGATAAAATCATATCACGCCTTATAAAGTAGTACAGCAAAATGAATCAATTGATATGACGAGAAACGACGTGCTACGACAGGGCGTGATATTAGTACTAATAGGTATCGTGGCGGCATAAAAGCAGGTGCGGGGGTGCGCGGAAAACAATACAATAGCGAGAGCACGACAACAATACGAATGCAGGGGGAAATGACACAGCAGTAGCGGACAGATGACAGATATCACGGCGGGGATAACGGAGAGGGAGGGGCACCAGAAGACAGTGTACAACTTTGAAAGGCCTGGGAGTAGTGTGGTAGTAATGGCAGGGGTGCTAGTGGAGAACACCGTTGACGACAGCAGAATCAGAAGCCTTCTTCCAGGCACCGGCACTGTCAAGACGCTCGGCCTCGGCTTGATATTCATCTTGCTGAGCCGTTGCCAGAGTGTTCCAGTAGAGCTTGAATTCGTCTGTGCTTCCGTTTTTGTTTGTCTGTTTGATCCATCGTAGCGCACATAAGTTTCTACTGACATGTCAGTGAAGTATCAACAAATAATGGGTCACTTACCTTCCATTCTTCGTAGAACCTGGCCGCATCTTCGAGCACTTCTTCAATGTGAAGTGGTTCTTGAAGAGGATGTCGTAAACGTTGTAGGGCTGCATTGTTTAGTTTTGTGCACGGATCATCTAAAGAAGCACTCTGCAATGCTCAGATGAACATAATTGCATCTTTTTGCTTCGGAAGGACAGCAACATGTTCGAGTGTGTCAACATCAACATCAATGCGAGCACGTTGATCAAGGTTTCATTGGGGGGGCTGAGCTGCGTCCTCATTCCGAGCAGGGTCAGGATCAGGAGGTGGTGGTGATCTGAGAGGAGAAATGGACCGCCGATCTTCTTGTGAATGTGCGTGTTCGTCATCTGCAGGACCTGTGTCTGGCTGAGACCGTCCAGACAGATCTTGTACAGGTTGATCAGGCTATAGAAATTAGTTGGTAAGATTATTGTATGCTTGTATATATCTTACCTCCGAGTCATAGTGCTCATGTCCATCGAAATTGTTATTGGTGTCCGAATTGATCTCGTGTTCATCATCCTCCAGCTGTAGTACACTGCTGCCTGCTGCCTCACCATCTTGTCGTGCCCTGCTATGCTCTCTACGCGCACGCTTGCGTCGTCCTGTGCGACTGTGTTCCGGCTCACCAGTGCCTCGTTTCACAAGATCACGGTGAGCTGCTCTACGTCGATCGCTGACAGTAAGCGAGCTTGGGCCTGCAGAATCACCACCTGTTTCAAAACTGTTACTGTTGAGTAACTTCCAATAGTATAACGGGCAAAAAACCAGAATGTCCTACTAGTAATATGAGGCAGCAATAACACGACTTTGTGAATTCTAACTTACCTTTGCATTGTTTGCAAAATGAGTTTGTAGATTGCAGTTGTAAAGTGTGTGCGAGCGAGCGAGACGAACACATCAAAAGCGAGGTTGCGAACGAATGCGATGCAAGACAAAGCGAAATTCGAGCTGATGCGCGACAATGCAATGTGTTCAAAGTGCGATTATCCTTATCTGTCCTATCACACCATATTAACTATGATACAAACATATACAAAACGTTTTCTGTCGTACCACGCCATAGTGGGTTTCTACTGGGCATGAAACATTACACTGCTGCAGCGCAGGCCCAAGTTCAAAGTTCAACCATGTGTCACGTGATATTTGCATTCTCGCAACTAAAGTTCAAGATCACAGATGTTGAAGCTGAAATCACCAGTTCAGATATGAAAACTTTGATTTTATTTATTATCAAGACAACAATTAAAGCAAACGACAACGAATTATATAGCAAAAGGTAGCATGGAAAAAAGGTGGTATGGAAAGTGTAGTATGATTGAACTTTTGAAGCGTCAAACCTTTTGCCTCCTGTTAATTGTTAAAATTTTGCTCAGCCGACGAGACAAACTAGAAGATCATATCAACTCACCTCTTTTTGTGGCTTGAGATGTCAGTTTCAACCACTACTCCACAATGCTTGCCAGCATTTGTGGGAAGATTCTCACCAATACTATTCGCAATAACATTGCGTGAGGAAGGAACACACACACGACCAGTCCTGCGTGGATGTGCACATTCAAGTGCAGGAGGCTGGCTTCGTCTTTGTTGACCAGTGGTTGTAGTTGGTTGCAGAATTAATGAAGTATCAGCGGCTGGAGACTGCGTGGGACGCCGTGGGTAAGTCCTGTGGTGTTGAGGGAGGCCCAGGCTGAGATACACCATGAGGTAGAGATGGAGTTGACATAGAAGACTGAGCAGTTGAAGGAGATGTGGGCGAGCTCTGTGATGCCATGGTTAGCGAGGACCGAGTACCGTTCAAATGTGGCGTAGGAGACAGAGCGGTTGAGAGTGATGTGGGCGAGCTCTGTGGTACTAAGTTTGGCATTGAAGCCTTGGGGAAAGTGTGTGCAGGAAGCTCAGATGAAGAAGGTAGTGTGGTTGTGGGAGCCGATGGTGAATTGAGAATAGCTGCAGTGTTGCTGTGTGGGTAGGGAGGTAAGGGCGGCAAGTTTGGATTCCCGCCTGATGCTTCAAAGGTATGTAGTTGAGCGGTGAGATCCTCCCAGAAAGAGTTGTCTAGGTTTGACCAATTATTAATGTTGGTGGAGTTTTCAGGAAGGTTGACATTAGATGCAGCTTCAACGATAACGCTGTCACTGTCAGGCGGTGTCACACTGGTAGTAAGCGAACTTGAAGTCACATGACCAAATGAGTCATCGGGCAACTTCGTCATGCGAAGGGGTGGACCATTTTTGGTCTCACGTGACGCCGAAAAGGTCGTGCATGTGAGGGACCATTTGCGAGACCATTCAACGAAGTCACGTGATATACGGTTGATATGAAGGGAGAAGGGGAACAGTAAGTGCAGGAGGGAGGAGGGGGAGCGCGAAGCAAAGGGCGAGGCTAGTATAGCGAGGAGATACTGTAATATACAAGATGTGAAGCATTAGTAGTGATAAAGGAACCAAAGCGAGAGCATTTGAATTGAAAGATTTAAAAAAAATTACTACGAGGCCCAGTGCTCCTGGAGGTACTCAACGCGAAGGTGCTTGATGCCATTGTGCACGGTGAGCAGTGCATCCGGCGTCGACTCGTCAATCTCGAGCTCCTCGTACAGCTTGAATAGCACTGCGCCCGATTCTTCGAGTGTCATTGACCAGTCGAGCAGCATCATCGCGAAGGCCTCCTGCTCGAGGGCAGGACTTTCACCAGAAGGCCGGAGGAACACTTGCTCGTAGATTTGCTTGACGGTTTCGAGGAAGGCGCGCGGATGGAAGCGCTTGCCTTCAGAAAAAACGCCAGGTGGCTGTGGCCAGGGTGGAGGCGCCTCGTTCTTGGACACCTGCTTGGCGCCATCAGCACAAAAGCCGCGTCTGTGGTTGTACCCCGAGTTCTCGGGACCGGGGTACATGATGGTCTTGCAGCGGGAGCACGTGTGTGCTTTGCGAATCTGTAGATAGAGAGTGTGAGCAAGCACAAAATAAATTAGAAAGGACTTGCGCACCTTCTTCCCAAGTCCAGGCTCAGCCTTGATGAGCTCAATAGCATGACAGTGTCGTCTCCAGAAGGACTCTGAGCCAGAACGAGCTGTATTGTAGTGTTAGCACAATGAAAAGTGTCAGTTGAGCGACTGGAAACTCACATTTGAAGTCATTTTTTGCGACACGGTTCATCACGGCGACCTCAATCTCGCTGAGCTTTCGCAGAAGGGCCTGGGGGTTCTTCTTCACCGTTTTGGAACCATTGGTGTAATTCTTCTCCTCGAGATGGTTGTTGTAGGTCTCAGTAGCTGCAGCCCATTGTTTGGGCGTCATCTTGAAGGAGATCCATGCGAATTCCGCCCTCATGTCCATGAATAGGTGGAACTCGACACTGGACGAAATTTCCATGGCGTGGGCATCAATCCTTGTCGCGATCGTGAAGAAGTGCTGGGAGTGGGACATCCCTGGAGGCCTCAAAATGGGTGCAAGAGTGGTGGGAGTGATGGCGGTGGTGACAGGACTGTCAAGTACTGTGACTGGGGGAGTGGAATCGGGAGTGACCTCCAGGAGTTGACAATGTGAGGGGGCCTTGCAGTATGGCAACCGGCTTCTCGGTTTGAGAAAGTGGTCCAGTGTGGTTGCAGAAACTTCCAGTGGAGCATCAGGACTGGTGGTGGGACGTACGATTTTGTGGGGCCGATCTTTCGGCTCACTTTCAGAAATGATGTCACCCACCTTGCGCTTCTTGGTTGGAATGATGGCCAAGGCCTTGCTGGCATCAGCAACCTCTGCTATTGGAACTGTGGCAGTTGAGGGAGGGCAGGACAGTGATGGTCATGTATTGAGGGGCGCCTGAGGCTGAGAAAGAAGCTGAGGGTCAATATTAAGGTCTTCGAGCATTTCAGACCTCGCAGACAGCAGTGCAAGGTCAACTGCATCACCGTCACCACTTAGCACCTCGAGGAACTTGGGGCCAGTCATATCTGAGTCTTCAGTCTTGATGTCCAATAGTCCACCATATGTGGAGGCAAAACCTGACGTGACAAGTCCGAAATGCTTGCCGGACGGGATATCCTTGAGCTCTGGGAGGTAGGTTGTGCTGGTTGCCTTCTCTTCGAGTCGAAAATTGTTGAATAGCTTTGCAATTTTGTCGACAAGGTGGATATGGTGAGAGCCATGCGTTGAAGAGACAAAGTCCGATTTTTGCACCTTTGAAAAGGCAACACGAATGTTTCGTTGAAGGACGAAGTCGTGGCAAAGTCCCGTGAATGTTACGATTCCGCTGGTATGCACACGCTGGAGTGAGTTCCAGCCCTTGTGGGACCCCTCCACGCGGCTTCCGTCCGTTCGTATGTCCTGCTGCTGACGTTCGAGGCAGCCTTTGCGCACGTGCTTTAGCTGTTCCTCGTGAACCTGAAATTGACGTTAGTATTTTGAAAAGAGACTTTGCGAGGATGATCACTCACTTTACGTGCCCCTGCTGACCATACAGTACCTTCGCATGCCCATTTCTCGAATGTCGAGGCGAGCTTTGTCTCCTGCTCATTCCAGTCCCAGTACTTTGCAGGGTTCCCGCCCTCAGCATGTGTCTTCAGGATGCAGGAGGAGATCTCTGTGACTACCTCCTTCCGGTGGGGATTCTTGGAGGGATTAAGGATTGCTGTTGCATATCTTACCCTTTAGAATTAGCTTGTAGATTAAACAAGGGAGAAAACACAGCACTTGCCTCATGATAAAATGCCAGACATCGAGTTTCATGGTAGCATCAGGGAAAACAGCAGCAACTGCATTGCGGACATGACAGCAGTTGTCAGCGACGAATATTTCAGGCGGAGGGACGTCAAGCGCATTGCATCATGTCTTGAGGCCATCTAGAAGCTCGCTTATCTCGGCATTAGACTGGCCGTGACAAAAGCGCTATATATGTAATTGAGCATCAGTAGTTGGCACAGGACGACCATGACTTACCCAGCCCACAATCTCACTCCTCTCATTCATCAAGCTTATGATCCCTCCCTTCAGCACCCTCGACTTCTGTCTCTCGCGGCTTGTCACAGTTGCTTTGGTGGCGGCACGGAAGGTATTATCGAACGAGATGCTGATGCCTGCCCGTTCGTTTGAGTGCAAGGTCAGTGGATGCCAAGTGTGTAGCAGAGTGTCAGAGCATTCTCACCTGTAAGCGTGCGAAGGTATTCCTCCGATTCTCTTTCCCGTGTTCCTGACACAAATTCCAGGAACACCTCACTGACTATGTCATGTGAGATAGGCTTGTCGTTGTACTTGTGTGTGTCATATGGATCCGAGAAGACTTGGAGTGGATTCGGACTGAAGAACTCCATCCCTTTTCGTGTTGTTCAACAGGATTTCCAGGCTTGAAGGTAAGCTAACTTTCGTTTGTTGTACTCGAGTAGATGTAGTTCTAAATCGTTATGTTAGAGACCAGTGCGCAAGATACCAGGTGGCGCCACTCACGCCGTATGTTCTCTGCAAGAGTTCCTGCTGTAGATGACAGGCGTAGCTCGACTAATACATCAAACAACTTGCGCGTTACAGCGCATCTGTAGAAGAATATTGGTATGTCCCCTCCCAAACAATGAGACTTGGTGACTAACAAAAGAAACATGTCGAGCTCACCTGGTATGGACCAGTGGGACCATCCGCGCCAAAAATCAGGGTTCGTCGTTGCGAAACAATGTCCTTTCAGGTTCGTCTTTGGATTGCGTCTGTTTTCTGTCTCGCTCTGCTCACATTCAGCCTCATTTTGCAGCCCTTTCTTACTTGTTGGATCATTCCTACAATTCTCACATCGCAGCTGGGTGCCAATTGCTGCTTCATCGAGCATCAGACCATGCACGTCTCGAGGACCCGTTCCAGTCCACCCATCCCATTGGATGCCATCTGAACAGTTGCACCGAGGGCATCTCGCAAGCTCGCAATAGTAGAAAGGGTGAATAACACGAAGTGGTTTTAGGTACGAAATCTCTGGGCTGACTGCAGGCTCGGACTGATTTCGTTTTCGAGCATGTAGGTAGGATGGCGGCACGAAATGAGGGCCGAGGATGGGCACTTTGTTGTCCAGGCATGGTCGGGTGAGTGTCTTGCTTGACCGTACACGTGTTTTATCTGAAATATAGTTCACATACTCCACAACTTCTGCCTCCCATTCGTATTGGCGGTGTGGTCGTGGGTTGGCCATGCGGTCAGCATGACTGGTCCATGACTCAATCCGTTTTTTGACCTACATTGATAGCCAGGTCAGTTACCTCTTGTCTTATGAGACGATTTTCCAATGCATTCTTACCGCACTTTTCCAGGTTGCTTCGAATTTCTTTTGCGCATCCTTCAGCTCCAAAGCTGACAGAAGCTTGCGCAGTATGTCCGGTTCATACACAGACATCAAGTTGTCTGATGCAACGACTTGGGAAGAATAGGTGGCAATTAGGGGGTGCACTACCTAGGATGGTGGCAACCTAGGAAGCAGTGAAGCAGTGAAGCAGAGTGGCAATTAGGGGTCTTGAACTTCGCTCTTTGACTTGAACTTTGACACACACTAGTGTCTCGTACCCACATACTTATATTGTTTGTGCCAAGTCGCCGTTGCAAGAAATTCATCATCAATTCTGATTGGTGGGAACGAACAAATTGGATTCAAACTAGTTAAAACAAAACTAATTGTACTACTGTATAGCCAATACTCAATGTCACCTGTACATCCCCAAAACGCCTCTTCTTCCTCCAAGGCTCCTGGGGGACAAGCTATCAAAGAAGAGGAAAATACGGAGAGAGCAGTGAGCCTATTCACCTGCAGCAGCCCCGAGTCAGACGTCGAAACTGTCCAAGTCGTCCATGTGGACCATCAAATCCACACTCAAGATATCGCGCGCTTTGCGCATTTCGGATACAACGAGCATGTCAAGCAACTTGCCAAAAGCTCGGGCTTTCAGACAACATTGATTAACAATGTATACAAACACGTCAGCAGCTTCAAACAAATGGAGAAAGTAATAAAGGCCATGCGCACCGCTGCCTTGGAGTGTGCCAAAGAAGAGATTGAAGAAGAGTTGGATGCGGAGGACCTGTATGCGGGGGAATGAGTTTTGTTTGGAGAAATGGAAGACCTCACCTCACCTTACATTTCTGCGTCTCATGGATTGTGTGGATGTATGGGTGTTCCTGATGTCAGCCATTCAAAACGTCGAAAGTAGGATTGCGTGGACGTACAGGTATTCCTTGGGGATGATGAAGCATCTTGCAGAGGATCAGGAAGTGAGCCGTCAGTGAAATTCACTGAGAAACCCTACAATATTCTACTGAAGTGTGAAGCTTAAATTAGTACAGAATCACGGCAACATAACTCACTTATTACTGCACCCAAGCGCATCTCCTCAGGCTCGCGATACACACAAGACTCCTGAGATGTGTGTTCAATTTTATTTGAGTCAATACTGGTAGGTGGCGAGGAGAAATAGTTGCAGACTCGAGTACTCACCGTCAACCCCTTCGCGAGACCTCCGATTTCCGAGAGAGAAGCCCTTCGCAGCTTTCCCGCGCGCCTGCGGCGCACAACCCCCTTCGCATGACCATATTTTCAGTCATCGTTTCGATTTCCCAACTCGACACCACTCGAAGAAGGATCGCTGCCATTGTTGTCATCATCGTTCAGACCTTCTACACCCCCTATCCTTCCCTTTAAACTTGCTGCAGCATCTGCTATTGATTTGGATAGGTAAGTCAGATAGGCTATCATTTGAAATTTCTCAACTTACGATAAACACGGTACAGGTAATCTCGAAAAGGTGACGTGATAGTGTTCTCGAAGTCGGGATATGCCTTGCCAAAGTCATTCCCGAACTTCATTTTACCTACATGAAAACTTCATCCCAAAGGTGAGTGCTGGATTCCACAGATCAGCACGGTTGACTTGCCTGTAGACATCAATCAATCCACTGAGCTCTGGAGAAGGGCCACCTGCCAGGAGGGAGAACGAGAAGCCTGTCGCGTCTGCAAGCCCCTTCAAAAACTTATTAACCATAGCGGCAAGTTTTTCCAGATTTCTATGGAGTTGCGTTAGCTGATTGACGCATTCAAATTTCTAAATTGTTACCTTGCATAATCGTCTTCCGACCACATTCTGTCCTTCTCCTCATCTCTGCGTGTCTTTGCATCCTCGATGTATCTCCACACCTCCGCCTTAACCTCACTGGTTTCTACTTTGTAGAGATTTGCTGTCTCCTTTTTGACAAGGGCAACATGCCTTCCATTTGTAAGTGCCTTATTTTCGGCTTGCAGTTCTTCAACCGCTGCCTTCAGTTTGTTATCAACTATTGATTTGACGCGCTTCTGGTAGTACAGTTTGGAATATGCCTCGACTTCCTGAAGGGTACACGAGGGCTTTTCGCATTCGGTAACACTCTTCAGTACCGCATGGAAGACATTCGCAGCCTCGGTTTTTGCTTGCCGACCTGTCTTTGTAGCCCCGATACTGTTTTTGAAATGGTTTTCTAATTTCTATAACCCCCCATTAATTTGATTGCTTCAACAGGAAGTTTGTTGCGCTAACATACCTTTTTTCTGTCAGCTTCAGCCTGATCCATGATGGTGATCTCATCCATGGTCAGGGGCCCAATGACTGGAAGTGTAGCTGGCCTTGGCTCCGGGAATTGTTCAAGCCATTCTCCCAACAAGTCGGTAAAGAAATTTGCCCAGTTTTTAGCTTTGTCTGATTGCTTTGCACGGTACTTCTCATACCATGGACTCAGCCATTCCTCCTGTTCGGGAGAGGTCCATTTCCGGGGCGCCATCTATATCAAGTGTTATGCAATGAACCCTTTCATTTCGAAAAAAACTCACGTACATTGCCTCACACAATCATGAGATGGATATGCTTACTTAGCAAAAATTGAACGTTCAAACAGTAACAGTCCAGCCATTGGGTCCAAAAACATCCCACGCACGGGCCCTGACAGTAGCAAGTGCACTCGTATTTTGTAAGTAGCACGCACATTTGTATTTGACTCTATATGATGTGCGTAGTCTATCATGTACCAACTGCCCAAGATGCTCAAACCCTAATACCCTTCTGATACATTAGCTCTCCCAACAAGTGTGCTGTTGTAAGCTCCGCAACTCCTCCAGACATTTCAAGGATCTGAATATCCTCCAAATACACAACAGTAGTCCTCAGGAATCACGAGACTGAGTCTGCAGCGTGCCACTCAGGTGAGATTCCACAGAAATTGAGGATCTCGTCTTGTGCAGGGATAACTCGTTTGAGTAGTTTTTCAATCTTGGCCACCAAGTTCGCAATGATTGAGACATCACCCTTTGTCTTGCAATCATCTGGGATGCTTTTGACATACTTGCTCAGCTTGTCCTTAGCGAACTCACATGGGTCAGCACCAATCAACTTGAGCATGTTGTCCTTGGCGTTTTTGATAGCGAGTAAGCAACTTGGAAGATCTGATCTGTTAGACGTCGATAACCCGTATTTCTATTTTTAAAAACAGAATAGAACTTACAGTGTGTCAATTTCATCATCATCACTGAACTCGTCAGTGTCCAGTTCAGACTCCTCGTCATCACCCTCATGCAAGGCTTTCTTCACAGCTCTCGAGATCTCTTTGGATAACGCCTCTGCTTCCTTGTCGTGTTTGTTTATGCACATACGAAGATTCTTCCGCCTTTGTAGAATATCTTCTCTATGTCTTCACCAGTTTGTCAGGAACAGTACTAGTGTCGGGAACAATTAATAAAATGATGACATACTTGGCATAATGGCGTCGGCTCTTTTCTCGTGCAGCCTCCATTCTTGCTTGGAGTGTTTTATGAATTACTGGGCGAGCCATTGATACTTGTCAGAGAGGGCTTAAGTTGACAATAGTAGTTGTGGTGGTTCAAAACTGAAAGGTTGAAAAGAAGCAGAGTTATGGTTGTACTACTGTAGCTTACTATTGCTATTGTAACGGCAATGATTACCTGTTACAAGTGCTCTTCAGTCTGACCAAAACTCATTAATCAACCATTTCAAGTTGTGAGTGATTACAACTTCCTTTTGCACAAATGTCAGTGTCTCCAGCTCTCCCACAGCTGACTAGTAAGCTTCAATAAGGCCACAACTGCAAATTGGCACAATTGGCACAGCCCAACTGCAGCTGTATGTGTTATCATTGCGCACAAGTTCATTACGTCAATTAGAGCTTCTATTTGGTAATTCTACAGGCTTGGATATATCGAGTTTCAACAGCATACACTGTGCAACGTGTTGACAACACCGACAACACCCACTACACCTTCAACTGTTTGCTCATGGTGGGTGGTCGTCCCAGCAAGAAGCCTTGTCTAGTTCGTTCAAGCTATTCTCTGCCAGGTTCTGCTGGCTGATATTCTCAAAATGTCCACCGCCACCGAATATTCACCGTACAATCCACTGGACAAGTAAATCTACGAACAAGATATACTGATGCAGTCCTACCTGCCAGTGATGTTTTTGAGACCGAGTGTGACATTGGTGCTAACAGTCACAACATGGATCCTTGGAACGAGATTCAATACAATGACAGCAAGCCTCAGGTTAATGACAATGTCTTTGTTGCAAAAGAAAAATGAAAGCGGACCGCTGGAGTGAGCAAAAGTCTTCCCAATTTAAATGATGAAACTGATCTCTGTCATCTATTTCAATAGGATGACCCAATGCGCCTCTGGGTACCTGAACGCCCACATTATCTAGATGAACTCATTCGACTCAAAGGGCGTGGAAGAGCGCATCATGCATGCCATGCCTGCAGAGACTCAGATGCACCTTATCGTTGTGAAGATTGCTTTTCAGTCAATTTGTTTTGCTGCTCATGCATTATAACACTGCACCAAAATGTGCCGCTTCATTGAGTCAAGGTCAGCCAGCTTTTTGAATGATTTGAATTAGTATTTTTTTCTCATATCATTATGTTAGTGATGGCAGGACGGGTATTTTTACTCTACAACTTTGAAGCAACTTGGATTGCGCATCCAGTTGGGAGACCACACTGAGCAACTCTGTTGCAATCCCAAACCTGCCCATGACAATGATTTTGTCATAATCGATGTTCATGGAATACACGAGGTCGCACTCGACTTTTGTGATTGTGCAAATGCGCCTTCCCACTACAGGCAACTTCTCCGCAGACGGTTGTTTCCAGCGACTTCAACTGACCCAAGGACTGCGGCAACATTCGCAGTACTCAAACATTTTCACCTCCTATCGTTCGAATCCAAAGTCTCTGCTTATGAATTTTACCATTCCCTTGCACGTTGAAGTGACAACACAGGCATAGCGCCTATCAAGGTGAAACTTATTCCTTCAGTTGGCACCATACCTACCACTGACCAATCTATGCGCACAGGATCGCTATTCAGTTTTTTGAGAATTATGAAACAGTGGCGGAATCTCAAATCATTGAAAAGATCAGGTCGTGGTCATGACCCTGCCGGAGTGGATGCAACACAAGAAGGCCAACTCACGGTCCTATGCCCTGCATGTCCACAGTTTGGAAAAAATGTCCTTGACGACCTGACATATGTCAGTCCAAACCAATGGTATGTTTCCTTCTATCTACTTATCCAGTTATTCACTGACGAGTTACTCACAGTTGGCTGTATTCATTATTCTTGGCCATTGACGCCAATTTTCATCTCAAGTGTTGCTTCGTATCAAATGATGTCAAGGATCCTGGACTAAGTCGTGGATGGGGTTACTTTGTGGAAGAACAACAGTATAAGGCATACCTTCATGATCATGCAGACGAGGCGCAAGAGGTATGCTGTCACGACTGAATCTAATTCTTGTATACTAATACATGTTTTAGAAGAGCGCATGCGTTAGCCACAATGCTGTCAACATGGCAGACCACAAAAGCCT
>JABBWB010000413.1:0-31969 GCA_016628085.1 Suillus occidentalis
CCTGCCGCCCGTTGTGCACCATGAATTGCCAATTGTATATCTTCCGCATCAGATGGAGTAGCCTGCGCGACCACCGAAATTTAGAGAGAGCACAGAGACTGAAGGGCAAATTTGAGACCTACCTCGAGATCCGGGGTCAATGAGGCAGGTTGATTATCGACACTTGAGGGAATAGGGCTACCGCTGCGGGAAACCTTGATGCCAATCTTAGTCGTATCCCAGGACACTCATTACGCATGCTCGTGGACTCACAGAGGCTTTTATCTTGTCCTTGGCATTCCCCAGAAGCTGACGGAATTTGCTACGGGGTCGATGCTAGACGAAGGATGCGTCAATGTCAGAGTGAAGTGAACTACTAGTAAGCGATCCTCATAAGCTACGTACCGAGCCCCCACGAGTCGTTGCTTCGTTAGATGCGCGTGTTTCTTGAGCCGAATTCCTCGATGAATTGCCTTTCGTCATTGTGAATGGCAGTTGGGGTGAGGAGGGTGAGAGACACTTGCTAATATATATAATTCGCCTTGAGGCAACCTTGAGGCAATGGACGAGCGCCAAGCGATAAGCATTCGAATTTCAAATTTCGACCGCGTGGGATGATGTCTTCCTAGTAGACTAGAATTCTGATATGACAAAGTTCTTCCTTTACCTTGACGGGCTAGCACCAACCATATTCCTCACCTTCCGAATTCTTCGAGTGTGCATTCGGCACCCTCCACAGGACGCCCTTATGCAAGGCAAGATACTATATTACAAAGTTCGGTTCCAAGTCTCAGCACTCGTATTCGACAACTGTCCAGTCGATTATGATGGCCGAACAGCCCTCCTGGAGTGAGCGGTCCATTTCCAAGCCTCCACAATCTCCAATTTTCAAGGCCGAACAGTCTCTTTCCACTACCAAGCAATCTTTTTCATGTCTGAGCAGGGCGCTCCAATGGTTGGACAGGCTGTTTCAAAGGTATGGTTTCATCATTTGCTTGCGTGGCGCCATTCATGTTTCTTCACAAAGACACTTGTCATCGCCACGGCTGAGCTCCTTGCTATCACCAAGACCACCCGTACTGCATCCATCGCAGGGGACTTGCTCACTGCTGAGAAGGTCAAGATATTACCGCCGACGCTAAGAATTTCGCTTTTTATGCCATCTGCTCTTTCGTTATGGCGCGCAAACTCGATTGGAACAATGCGCTTCAGGATGCAACCAAGGTGACAACGGCCCATCACGTGCTAACTAAACACGCACTGACTATGATGGTCTCATAGTCCCTTGCCATACAGACATCATTGGGCCATATCGCCAAAGGTATCACCTTACGTAGAAAGCAGCTTGTCCACAACGCAAAGACAACCTTTGATCTGGCGTTCACGTTTTTGCGAAGAAATATGGATGCTACTGTGTTCGTCTACTTAATCAAGGCAAGTCGATTTGCTCGTCTTGAGTACTCCGTGCTTCATTATGTACTTCAGGCTATTGTGCTCTTCAAAATACCAACAGAAACAAAGGGGCAATGCTGCGTGTGGATCAGCTTTCTGCAGGTCCTTCTGCCGATCCACTCGTTCGTGGTGTCATGTTAGTGAGTCTCGCGTTTCAATCACGCCTATGTTCGTGCACCGACTGATTGGTTTGCGCTTCGTGCATCAGGCGAGTCTTCTATTCCAACAAGGAAATATTGCCTTGAATGGTGCGCATCACAGTGAGGCCGCCGAGCACTTGCTTGGCTAAATCCGTCGCTCCTACCGCCTGCGAGGCTTTCTCTGGTACGTTGATATGTCATCACCGGAAAATTTACCCATGTTCAACCACGCCTTTTTGCAGCTCTTCAAATGGGACATCGAGGCATTGTGGCAGATCTCCAACCAGAAATTGATTTTTGCGCTCCTTGGTGCTGGCATGCTTGGAGAAGCTTTGGAATTTTTCCGTTTCGCGATGGACACAAGCAACGAAACTACCAGGACCAGCCCGCACTCTTGAATATTGAGTAAGTCTTCAGTCTTCTCACCCATGTTGCGGTGCCAGAAGCCATACCCGCAGTGATGCCCAAAAAACCGAAGAATTTCAGCGTTAACAATGTCTGCGTCGTCAAGGTCATGGGCGGCCGCCTTTCGGGCAGCAAATTTGTACAAGGAATGGTATTTGGCTGTGAACTGGAAGGCAACTCTACCTGAATCCTCAATGCAACGCTCACGCTCACATCCTCTCTTAAGTTACTATGGCAAAAGTTCAGGCGCGAAAGTGACCGTCTTTACATCTGCCCCCAACGTCGCCCAAACCGAAACAAATGCCACTACTCTCCTCGAAAACGCAGACAAATGCTCAACTTCACTCGCAGCGAAAAATAACAACTTCAAAGGATATGTTCTCCTCCATCCTATTATCTTGTACATCCCACTCAATAATCAGATCTTCAATAAAGTCATCATCGCAGGCTCATCCATCGCAACCTTGCCCTCCACTACCTCAATCGCTTCAAAATCGCCGCCCCTAAAATCCTTTTCAAATTTGATCTCTGCTGCAGAGCTCGTGTCATTAACGCCGCACCTCTAGCCCGCATTGATGCACCCATTCTTGAGGAAGTAGGCTACATCGACATCATCGAGACGACAGAGATTCGTGGAGACCGCGTCACTGTTCTCCCTCAGCTCGCTCCCGGCGAGGATGAATATAAGAGACAGAAGATGCACACAGCGATGATCGTGCTTAAGGAACAACTGCCAGCCACCTTCGACCATGCAATTGACGATCACGCTAACACTAATGTGATCAAATCCATTATAAAAGATCCACATTGTGCGACGGAACAAGGCTTTGGCAAGCGTATTGAGGCATGCCGTATTCAGGAGCGGGATGATTTCGCAGACAGCGACCCCCAGATTCATTAATTTTCTGCAGGCTGGTCACTATCGGGTAACCAATAAATAGGTCAACGGCAGTCGCGTGAGGATACTGCTGAGTCTTGAGTGGAGTAGTGGGCATGGGATCGATTCTTTCGAGGAAACAGTGTATTGAATAGCGACCAGCCATGGGCGCAGCTATATATACAAAAAACCAAGACACTTTGACAGCCAGAGTGCCAAGTTGTCCTACCACACTTCCAGAGGCAAGCCTGGCGGGGAATGGTCACAGATGTTCGGCCAGACGAGTGAACTGTGGAAATAATTGAAAGGCGTTATAGAGAAATCGAGTCCTGGAATGATGTCGAGGATCAAATCGAGTGACTCTACACCTTCGAATATGTCGTGCTTGTTGCAGATAGGCACGATGAAGAGGCGAGGGCGACGGTCTTCGCCATCAAATATGAGTCTGATCATTGCCAAAGCAGCCTTTGGAATACCTATCTCAGAGAATATAGATCGTCGCAAGGCCGCTTGCACTCAAGAAAAAGTAAGTGTCTGATGAACTCATTACGAATTGGAGTACGTACATGCATTATCCATTGACTTTATTGAACGTTGTGTTGTGAATCGATGGTTGTCAACACCAGGCCCATACCGAAAACTCAAACTCGCCATTGGTATCCCGCGTAAATCGTTTTCTATGTTGAAGAGGACCACAGTGACCAGTGCCAGAAAACATTACTCTGGATCCTAGACTCGGGGGACTCGAATGGCTGGCTTGCAATGTTTCCATAGATCGACGGAAAAGCAAAGACTGCCCAAATACATGTTGCGTTTCTTAGTGCGTCTTGGACATGGCCGACAGAGCTACGAGCTCGACTGGCAAGTGACTTGGACCATATAGTTTGGAGATGGGATTGGTGGGTCCTTAGGAAGGACCGATAAAATGGGCGCAAAGAATCTTGAAGAGAAGCTTGTGTTGAATGAACAGGCGCGCACACGCTAGGACAATACGAGCTGTCACTGGTGAAGAGAAGTTCTAGATGACCAGAGCTGGAAGCCTGTGAGTTGATACGGAGTATCAGGCCTAATGGAATGAACCTCGTTGATCGAGTGAGTGATGCGGATGCAAGTTGGAGGCTACATCGGGTGTGTGCACATAGGACTTGGGTGCCCCATGGCAAGCTAGCGCGGCGAATATTGACAGTCGCGCGTACAGCGTGCGTGTGAGGCTCTGTGAGGAATCTCAAATCACGTGTCAACATGAGGAAACCAACTTTGATCTATCATAGTATCAACTTCCTCATGAGTCATCAACTACTGTTGACAACTTTCAACTTGCCTGAAGCAACATCGACAGCTTTTTTGAATGATATCGAAAAACTCTTTCACCTGCTCGGCCCAAACTAATTCGGCTTGATCAAGACTTTTGACTGGTTCTTCCAACGGTGCTTGCTGTCCCAGACCTTGTGCATGGTGTCCGACGCGGTTGGCTAGGATGTCACCGACAGACTTGGTATTGTCATTCAAAATGGCACAATCGAGATCTATCGAACCAATGAATATTAACACATCGAATAGGAAGTCACATTCTTATTGATACTAACGATATGATATATCTGGTGGTTACGAGCGAGACGGTGCGAGCTAGAACGAACAGGTATGCTACGCGTGTGTTAGTGTTTGTAAGTAGGGTGCGACGAAGAATGCTTACATCTCAGTCTCTGGAATAGAACTGAGATGTACAGGCGCCTCTGCTATGGCTTTAAGGTGAGTTCCTTTAAGTAATAATCACACGAATAAGAGGAAAATAATGTTGGGGCCGATGTCGACAGTGTTCCGCTGCCTTCCGTTCCCTCCTTGCGCTCGTACATCATACTCCCTCTCCCCTCGTGCCTGCGCTCCCTCGGCAGAAGATCCAATTTATCGAAATTTACAACGGAGGGTATTCCTGATGGTCTCGGATTCCGCGAGTATAGGGCCAATCACCAATAGATAGCCGCATCTCCGGGTTGTTCTGGAGCAGGATATCCACCGCCCGGATGAATGCATCATCATCGCTGAAGCTGGAGTCATCGTCCAGTGGAGCTGGGCGCCCAGTGTCCGAACTTACAGCGGCGATGTCAGCAGCATCTTTGGGAGCACTGTTTTCTGCACTGAGCACAGATTTCTGAGAACCTTCCTGGGTCACTGGTTGATGATCAACTGGACGAATGTCAGTTTTTTGCGCTCCGAAGTGATACATAATACTCACGATTTGTGTCCGCAACCGTGTCTATGATTTGTGTTGATGGACCCGCGACAGGTGTTTCTCCTCTAGCTGTTCTTGTTGGCTCAGAAGGAGGAACAGCCTTGTGGAGCTTTAGGAGCTCTTGGATAATCGTCTTGCTCTTCATGTTAGCCTTGATTTTATTTTTCTATTTCCTAATTATTTTCTGTAGCATTCAGAGAAAAACGCGATACACACCTTTGCGAGCATTTGCAACTTTGCACGAGTGAGCTTACGGAGCGTAGCTTCGTACATGGATGCGTCCGCGACGTGATGGGAGGGTGCGTCATTCATTCTGCGTAGTGTTATCTTTGGCATTCTAATACCGAGATAGTGTTGGTCGTTGGGATTGAGAAGCTCAGGATACAAAACAAGCGGGGTGCTTTTTATGGACACTCGCTGTGGTCTGTAAACATCCACAATTTAAATCCACACCCATTGTTCCACAACTTGGATAGACTTGTGCCACAAACTGTCAAAGGAGCCCGCTTCATGAGTGCTCGGGCCCTAACACAAACAACTCAGCTCATAGTACATCACAGAACTCGGGCCTCCCTTAAACTTTTGCTCCCACCATGCTCCCATTCTTATCCTTATACACTGATCCCTCAATCGTCACCCAACTTTGGGTTCGTGTGTGCTGACCGTGAGTCGCAGTGTGTTTCGCCTATTAGTCTTGTATAACGATTCACATTTGTCACACATCCAATGCAGACTCATGAAACTCAATTGTAGTCTTCAGACTCTTAAATCTACTATCGAAAAGCTCCTTGACAAGGACGCTCGTTGTGTCACCCTGGTGCTCACCCTCAATCCAATGTCATCTATTGAGTCGGAACCTCTCATGTTAGCTGCTGCCTCGATTCATCCACCGTTTGCTGAAGTTACTCTTGCCAGGTACTTTTCCCCCTCTAGCTGTTTTCTCGTGCACAGTTCAACCTTGCACGCATCATTTCCATAGTGCTGCATTGAACACCATGAACACATATTTCGTCCCTCTTTGTTTTTCAAAAACCACCCGTACTAATTTTCTCTCAGTGCGTGGTAAAGGGCGACGATGCGTTTGTCAAGCACGCCGCAATCAACTGCACTCTCATACCTTTCAAGCACATGCACCACCGTGGATGTACATGTGCACACACCCAGGATGCGCTAAATCGTTTGATACGAATTAAAAGCCTAGGGCCATGGTGAGATTCATGACGGTTCGTGTACCTTCACGTCCGTGTCCACGATGATCGATGGTCTATCCCCAACGCTCAGAGGCCTGTAGACAAGCAAGATATATTATATTGCGCAGGCTGTCATTTTGAATGCGACACACACACAACTAATACTATGGGGGATTCCTGGAGAACTGGGCTAGGTAAGAAATTGATGAAGGCGTATTTCCAAAGGCGTGTCCTTGCTCGTTCACTATAGCATGAGACGTTAGGATGTTGGCAGACGAAGGGACTGCGGTGAACGCAATGAACACATTTCGTCCCATCCTGTTTTTTCTCAACCACTTTGAATAAACTCGGTGCAAGGGGAACTTGACTGACGCACCGGTACATATACCCATGATGGAGGACTCCGCCATGTTAGCTTATTATTCCTTGCATGCAATAGAATGTCACTCGATTTCTCAAATCTTCAACATTGCAACATCTTTGAGTGAATCCACGTGCACCTCTACTTGCCAAGAGGTGGGCAAAAGGCAAATTCCGGGTATGTAGCGTTATTTTACATAAGCATTTAAACCTTAATATACAGCCACTTCGACTTACCAGCCAGTTGATCTGGATTACTTCATAACAGCGCAAGATGTTCATAAAATGCTTCGAAAAATACTGAAAGGGGGGCATTGTAGATACCATAGAATACATCTAGATAGCTGGTTTAATAAAAAACAACTCTCGAAGGTCACCAGTACCTGTGACTCTGATATATCACTTACCTTGACTATAGTAAACCTTTAATACATCAATTCCACTAGCTTATAAGACTAACTATAGACAGGCATGGTAGGCTTCTGTGTAATGTTTGGTAACTTATTTACACAGCCGCATTTTTCGCATTTTTGAAACCCAGCTATTTTTCATGTCAGGTTACATTCCAGATTTGGCAGGATATGTTATCACCACAATTTTGGCTTCCAAAAGCAGAAATTCACAAAACAAATCCCATTTTGGTTATCTCCTGATATCAGGCCTTCCCACATTATTCCCACACGTTCCATTTTCGCATTTTTCAGCCACACAGTGTGGGAATTACCCCACAACACCCAATACCCCACAATTCTAATTATCCCACACCCTCCTACCTCACTGCAGCTTCACCACTACACCACAATAGGTCCTTGTTCATATATAAGTAGTAGTTTGGTATATATATGTATTAAACAATATAATAAACCGCTTTTTTTGTCTCTTTCTACACTTGCTCCTCCTGCAGGAGACAATTTAGATGAAGTAGGGTACAAAACAGTTTCGCATTTTTGCCCCTTTAATGGGGAGGTGTTCTAGGGTATTCAGAACATGTTTAGGAACATATATGAAGAGATTGCTGTCTCAATTTGGCCCCCTGAAGCGTCCTACATCAATAGATATAGCACATATACAGAAAAACATAAAACATATTCTCATTTGATCATTTCTAGGTATAGACTTTGAAAAATTATACCCAGCATTAATTAAACAGTAGGAACAATGTATCAGGAGTTTAGGACCATAGGAAAATACCTTGTTGCATAATATACACTCCCTCTCCTGGTGGTTTTCCCTCTGTAAAATTTTTTCCTGTAGGACCGGACCTCAAGGATGGTAGGGAGTCTATTCCTATTCATAATTAGAGCATATCTATCACTTAGTTACTTCAGAATATTTAAAAGATCCTTCTATAGGGACAAAAACATGATAAATCACATTTATCACACTTTTGATGTTTTCAGCATCTTATTCTTGCACACATGATCCAGCTTGCTCATATATCATCAATGATACATATATAAATGTGTTTTATACCAAGGATCAGCTCAGAATAGGCCGGAGTTTTGAGATAGTGTATATTCTTGCTATTTTTACTGATTAGAGGCCCATACATTTAAATAATCGAAATTTAATGATCAGACACCTGGAGTACATTTTAAATATATTCAGCATCATGGGCCTATATTTACAGAAAGATCCACCCAGAATTGAAAGATGGGGAAGTGACATAGATAAGAAATTGAGTGTGGGAAAATGAAAAACCAAAAGCATCGAAAATGACCAGTTGAGTTTGAGTAGGTTGAAGGAGATTTATGCAAGATCAACTTACTTTTACATCACACACCTTCCAACCACACTCTACTCTCAGGACATCATGTAGTATAGGTTCTTTATGTAGTATATTATGTATCCCATATATTTTTAATGAATTCTTCAACCTGTGTCATATATAAATGTTATTTGTGTGAAAAGTGACAATTTTGTTATTTTTCACACATATGTCATTTTGCTTATCTTTCACTCAATCCTTTCAAAACTGTCAAGAATGTGATCCAGGACATATATAAGATATGTTGCAGTGTCTGATTATTACATTTTGATATTGTAAAGGTGTAGAAATGATCAAATAGGAATATATTTTGTGTTTTCTGTATGTGCTATATCTATTGATGTAGGACGCTTCAGGGGGCCAAATTGAGACAGCAATCTCTTCATATATGTTCCTAAACATGTTCTGAATACCCTAGAACACCTCCCCATTAAAGGGGCAAAAATGCGAAACTGTTTTGTACCCTACTTCATCTAAATTGTCTCCTGCAGGAGGAGCAAGTGTAGAAAGAGACAAAAAAAGCGGTTTATTATATTGTTTAATACATATATATACCAAACTACTACTTATATATGAACAAGGACCTATTGTGGTGTAGTGGTGAAGCTGCAGTGAGGTAGGAGGGTGTGGGATAATTAGAATTGTGGGGTATTGGGTGTTGTGGGGTAATTCCCACACTGTGTGGCTGAAAAATGCGAAAATGGAACGTGTGGGAATAATGTGGGAAGGCCTGATATCAGGAGATAACCAAAATGGGATTTGTTTTGTGAATTTCTGCTTTTGGAAGCCAAAATTGTGGTGATAACATATCCTGCCAAATCTGGAATGTAACCTGACATGAAAAATAGCTGGGTTTCAAAAATGCGAAAAATGCGGCTGTGCTAATTTGCTTTTGGGATTATTTAGGATCCACATTGTGATATATCACCACTATGCATCATAGCTGGTTATGAATTGTTGGAATTAATGTATTAGACCAACACTATGAATTATAGACTTTTGATATATCAATATCACTATATGGCCTGGATTCGGACAGTATTGCACAATCAGAATCATCAAATCTTGATGAAGAATACGACGACAACGAATTACTTATATTGAATACTCCTGAGGCCCTATACAAATTATATCACAAAAATAAGCTACAGTCACGCATCAGCTCTTTGCAACGGATTGAACTTCTATGTCCTGATTGCGGTCAGTGGTGTCAGACAGGCGTTCACTCAAAAATTGGTCTTTGGGCCGACGGACACTTCTGATCTTTCAGCAATCACCAAGGAAGCAGGAAGTGTGAAGCTACAGCCAAAAAAAACCAAGCAGCTGGGAAATTGGCTACTGTGATGACCTTGCCTCGTTCCCTTCCATCAGAAACTGATAGGTATGCCTCGTTTTCCATTTATGTCCGCTTTGAATTCTCCCATCACTGATCGATGATATGTGTTTCCCACAGACTTTGCATCATCTCGCCTCAACCTCAGACGTGCGCTGGAGTCTCTATTCTCTGGCCAGAGGATCTTCGGCTGTTTGCAATGCTATTCCCCTGGGAGCGCTACCACAATGGCCCCGACTCTCTTCCTTTCACCCTTGACATCTGCAATTCTACAATGCCTCGAGCCCAATCAAAACTGTACTTGGGATCCTTGGCTATGCAAGATCTTCCCTGCGATGAGTGTGCTGACGTCCCAGCACACATTGCACGCCTTGCTGAAGTGGCGAGGGATCCCAAATCACGCACTAACTATAGATATCTTGGTCTTGCACACATGCAAGACATCGCCAGGAGCTATGCTGAGCAAGCAAACACCCTCAAACTGCAGGTAAGTCTTGTTTGATTACTTCCATGTGATTTAACTGACTCCACTAAGGGACTTAACAACTCTCGCAAACATATAAAAGCCCTCACACAGCTTGACGACCACCATCGTCTTCTCATGGTGGTCTCCGAGAACAACATTCCCCGCCTTCAGCAGATAATTACTGTAGCTTTGCGCCATGGCACAAGTATCCGTCAGATTGTCAACAAGTTGGAAGATGCACTGGAGGGTGTTTATCGGCCATGAGGCTATGGCACTGACGACTTAGACATCGCTACTCTCATCTACAGGCTTGGTGGACGGCAGCTTCTATTCGCCCTCAACCAAAAACTCAGTCTCCCCTCTCTTCGCACTCTGCGCACTCATGCCAGCTTCACCACTATCACACCGACAATTGGACCTATTCGTGACGAACATATTCATGCTAATATCCATACTATTGTTCTTGCTACTCAGAGTCCTACCTCACCAAAGCGTGGTGTTAGTCTCATGATAGACGAAATTGCACTGGAGGAGATGGCCATCCATTTCAGCAAATATAACCAAGTTGGCAGCCTCTGTTGAAAGCATTCACACCTTGTCGATCCCGTCCTCCACACATATGAATCAGCCGTAAACATTGCGCAGAAGATCCACGCTGGTCAAGTTCATCTTGGTAAAGAACTAACAGTCATAGGTGCCTCTTTTTTTGGCGAAGACGATATATATCCGCTCCTGGCAGCTCCTACCTGCAAGGCAGAGGATGCCACTGACATGGAGCAGCTCCTCGCACGAGTGATCAACTGCTGGAGCATTGCCAGTGCAGGTGCATCTGCTGGACCAATATGGTCATTCACAATGGACGGAGATGCGACAAGATGCGCAGCCGGACACAAGCTTTTCCTCAAGAACGCATTAGCTCCGGAGTTGCCTCTCTATGGCACACTTATCAATATGCTGGGATTGAATTTGTTCACTGGTGATGGCAAGGTGACACTAGATTTCGATTACAAACATATTCTCAAACGTACGTTTTTTTTAATCTAATGGATATTCACTGATATCGATATCGATCTAGGTATTTGCACACTTATTCGCTCGCCTTCAGGCATTGTGTTGAACAATGGCTGCATCATTAACTCAATGATGTTGGCATGCTACCTAGTCTGGCTTCCTGCATATGACGAAGCGGCAGTCATGAAACTTCTCCATCCAGATGACCCTCAGGACGTTCCCTGTGCCGTTGAATTGATCCTTGCTATCATCCAGTTGTCGAAGTCTCACCACACTCTCATCAGCAACTTGTTCTCCATGGACATTGATACCCATGCTGACCTCAAGTCAATCACTCTTCTCAGTGTGCTCATTGAATCCTTTCTCACCCCGTTTATCAACACAATGCTCTCATTATTCGATCAAATCCAGTACCTCAGCCGTTATTCACATATCGCATTCACATTCTTCCATGCTCACCAGCGCTCATTTATGTCTTACCAACTCTATTATGATACTCAGACGGCAGTCAAGAACATCATATTTTGCTGCAAAAAGCAACAGATCCTGGATCCCAATGCTCCCTTCTACTGTTACGACTTGGATAGTTCTACTCCGTCAATCCAATATAGGAGTTCGTGACAGAGGTTCTAGACGAGACAGCGGATAGAACCGAAGTCAAGTCTTCAATCAAAGGTTCAGACTAGTCTTCTGCAGAAACACTAGAAGTAGAGTTCAATGGCTCCCTCAGGAGATCAGGTATCGGTGAGAACCAAGTAGATTCAAGTTAGAGAATACGAGAGTACAAAGTAGGGTTTATATACGTATGAGAAAGGGTGCACGGACCATCAGGGCAAAGGGGAAATAAGTACAAGAAAGGAAATAGGGCAAAGGGGAATGATGTCAGAGATAAGGAGCGCAGCTCCGCAGTGATGATGAGAAAAAGAAGTGATACATGAGGCAAATGCAAGGATGGCGATCAAGGAAGCAGTGTCTGATGGGAAAATAATGGGGTCACTGTAACATCTACCTTGGAGACGTTGGCGATGACCCTCTGGAGATCCTTTTCGGATGCACTTGTATGATCGGGGGACACAACTCAGCATGTTCCTTTGCTCAAGCCATCGACTGTCTAGGGGCCGCAAAGGATATTGATGGCGTCTTTAAATGTCATCCTGATATTGATCCGGGTCATCGCCGACTAAAGCTCATGCGACATGAGGGAGTCGACCATATTAATAGAGAGATCTGGACTGGTGACATTATTTCGGGTCGATGTGACCTTCCATTGGCATGGCGCAAAGGGCGCGATGCTTCTCTTTTGATCCTCTCAATGTCCGAGCTTGATCCGTCTCATTATTCATTCGCAGAGCTGTTCAACGACCCTTCCATCGATGTGCTCCGTCCTTTTGGACAGAATAAATACCTCAGCATTACCAGTGAGGAAGGCCTTGAGGACGCCAGTCGTGTACCCGACCACTCTCCTCCCATTACACCTACTCCAGCCTTGCAGCACCTAGTGGAGATGGTGTTGGCAGTAGCAGAAGATCACGAGGTGGAAGCGCATGGAGAGCCACTGGAAGATGAAGAACTTATGTTGACATTCCAAGAGGCTTTGATTGACGAATCCCCTGCCGATAATCCTTCAACTCCAGCTTCTAGCCAGCTTCTCCATGCAAACCCTCTAACACCTGCATTACCCCAGGGCCCCGGCATACGTCCACAAGATTATCTAATGTACAATGGATGGTGGATCCATAAGCAAACGATCTGCCGCCTTGTCATCAACAAGGACTTCGTTTCGAAGTCCCTCAATCGACTCGAGCGCATTCGTGCAGGTTACACGAAGGTTAACAATTGCATAGATATATCTGGAGGTCGTATCACAGATCACAACTTATTTCTGGTAGGCAACATCTTCCTCACACTCATTTGCTCAGATCACACACTCTCAATCGGTGTTTTTCATTCCACTACTGCCAGCCTTGGTGGTGTTGTTCATGCCTCTGTCAATGTTGGGGTCATGCAGGCAGCACGAACTACATGCAAGATTACTGGCCAACTTCTATCCTTGCTCCCCACTCACCCATCACCCGGCATCTCTCCGTTGTTTCTATGGGATGGAGGATATGTGAAAGCGTGTTCCATTATCCAGGGAACATCAGAATCAACGGAACGCGTGGTTGTTGTTACCGTGCCCGGTTCTCTTGTTGAACCCATCAATCCCGAGGCTACGTTCATACGCTTACGCGACGATGTTAACAGTGATGAGTTCACTCAGGTACATGGTGGCCAAAGTACTTGGCAGGTCTTGCGCAATGCAATGCAAGTTGCATGTGACATACTATGGGCGAAAGCGGTGGAATTGAAGATATCGGTCAAGTCCATTGCCGCTGTGACTGCATCAGACTTGAAAACCTTTCCATATTGCCTATCTGACAGTAAGTTTCTCATCTCTATATACATGCATATTATTAAATGTTGTTTAGATACTCCTGCTATCGTTTCGCTCGAGGCTAGTGCGCAACTTACAGTATCTCAAGGTGGCCGAATCACCATTTGTCCGCTATGTGAAGCAAACATATCTGACATGCGCAACCATGTGGGCCTTCACATCTTACGGTCCTTCAGCAATTTACTCGAGGAACTGCCTTTGAAAGAACAAGTACGTGTTTTATTTGCTAAACTACTGTACTTTACATTGACATATTGAAACCAGGTTGGTGAGCCTTATCCTTGTGGCTTCTGCAGGCGCTCCGGAGTGCCTGAGTGCGCCATCATGATCGCTGTGCCAAACAGTGCTGCACCCACCTGGACGACGGGTTGCATCTACAAGCACACATTTAGATATGGGTCCGCTGATGCTGGATCGAAGACCACACCTTGTTGCAACATCCCACTCAAATGTGAGTTATGTCACCCAATACTCCCTCCGGAACCTGGTAGGGCATCTAGGAAGAATGCCACCATCTCCGTCGAAGCCGTTTGGCGTTACAATCTGCCAGAACACATCTTAAGGGTGCACGAGGAATATTTGATGCCTGGACGCAAGGAGATTGGGGTCGCATTGCCTGCCAAACGAGCTTCTTACTGCCCGTACATTAGTTGTATGATCGTTCCGTTCATTTTGTTGCGTCCGCCATCATTTTTTGATCCGTTGATCAATGACCTCACTCTGTGCATAGCTTCTCCGTTTGTTCTCATTTGCATCGTATGCGTTCTCGAGTTCACATTTTTTTTACAATCATCGTTGTGTAGTCTACATGCTTTGCGTCCTATGTACTTGCTACGGTTGGCCTGCTATCAATTTCACACTCTGTTTGAACATTTGTCTGCTAAGTTACATTACTCAGCTACCTAATTTAGTCTAATTAACGTTACCGTAACGCTGTCACGGTAGGGGGGGGCCACCTGACCTTCCCAATAAGTAACTATAATTATAGTGGGTGATTACGTGGCTCGTCAACTATCAAATTAGTCACTTTCCTTTAAACCTCAACACCAGCGATAAATCCTGCCCCAAATCCTGCAGGACCTTGGTATAAAGCTCAGGATAGTATAGCGGGGGGTAGTTCGGGTGAGTACGTTCCGTTCCGTCCTATTACTCATCCGGTTAACCCCGCCTTCTCGCTAAACCTCCCGTTCCTCCTACGAACTGTTCTCACGCCCCCCTGCTTCCACCCCTCGTCATCCTCTACGACGTCCAGCTGCTCTCCGCTGTTCTATGGGCAGCGCGCTTGCTTCCACGCAATGTCTTACCGTGGTTCATCCTCCAGAAAGGTCCGAGGCTTGTCCAAAGCGTCCATAAGGCATACATACCGTGGTCTCAGTCGTCAAAGCGCGGTTATACCAGCTAGCAGGCAAGGTGAACGGATAGAGGCAATTCAAAACAAAAGAAGACAGGAGATCTCTGGTGAGTGTTTATCGTTTTTATAACATATGAAAGTTGACCATAGCCTACTGTTAGAGATGTCTTCTGTAGACCGCGCGACAGTTGAGAAGATGATATCCGACACTGGCATGGACTTCGATTGATAGGATACAAGCTACGACAACAAATCGGAAAAGCCTTACAACGACGCTCGGACGCAATTCGGAATGCCATCAACAGATACAATCTTCAGGCTGCCGCCCTTGATCCCCCTCGGCCACGGTTATCATGGAAGGATATAGCCGACTACAGCTTCCTAGGGGAGTTTGATCTCCTCCGCTATTCTCGCACTGACATACGTCAAGTTGAGTGGTCGAAGCCCGCATATCGAGAAGCCTCTGTCAAGTTCTTCAAGCTCCGTCAAGCACATGAGGAAATTCAGCGCCTCAACATCGAGGTTCGTCGTTTGCGGACTGCTATACACGATGAAGATGCACAAATGACTGCAACTGTGAATACGCTCCTCGACTCGCATCTTACACTGGGACAGGAACTGCAGAATCGCTGGAAACTTCGTTCAGCAGTTAATTCTGTACATCTGTTCCGGCTAGATCAGATTGAATCGCAACCTGGCTTCTCAGGTATTCGAGGCATCGGACGACGAGTTGGCTCTTCGGCACAGGATGAACCTGATGTAAGGGACCGTCTAGACCATAGATCATCTGGTGCGTGTTTTTTTTTGGTTAGATGCAAACATAACATTCATACGCCAACCAGCAGATCATAGCCCTACTGACATCACATCCGAGTACGATACAGATATTCTCAACTATGAAGAAGAAATCCAGGCTACTCAGGACATAGCAGATTACATATCAACTGTTGTAGATTAGTCGAGACATGTATATGCAGAAGATAAAAGACATAGCGCACCAAGTTTTTTGCACGAGTTGAACAATGTGTTGGCGAATCGATTGATGACCTTCATTCCATGAACCATTTCGTGGTTGCTGTGGGTAGAAGAGCCTCGGGACGAAACAGTTTGATCATCGGACTCCTGTGTGTAGTAGTTCAGAATTGCCCAGGTCTGATCAACATACCATGAACCATTTCGCGGTTGCTGTGGATAGAAGAGGCAGGATTTACATGGTGCATTGGGAGAACACACTTGGTGAATAATACTAGTGTGAATTTGAATATGATATATGAGTCCTTACCAAGAAATGAATCAGTGGCACTTCACACTGCGCAGCAACTGCCGCGGCGCAGACTCAATAATCAACTCACAGGCCATGCAAACATCTCCACTTGATGTCCTCATGGATACACAGTGCTTGTATACTTTATATATTGAGAACCTAACCATAACTTCACCTTGAAGGTGTGTTACATTTCCAGTTACCGGTATCTGGGCGAGACTGAAATTATTACTACATAACCGCAGATAGGCGCTTGTGCTTTATTTGAACTCTGCACCTCTCTTCACATCCGATTTTCTATCTGCTGCCATGAGTCCGTCCATTTGCTCAAAGCCAAAACCTGCTGATTTTTCAGTCGAAGATGAGCCGACATACTGTCCTCCACGCTTCACACTTGCTGGGACAGCAGCACTATACACCAATCCAAACTTTGCGCTGGGATTCAGCAACACAGATCGCCAAGCTGCAGCTCGTGCTCTACTCAGAAGTCAGTCGCACCTTGATGGCACACACTACCACACCAGGACGCCAAGCGGTCTCCATCCCACATACATAGCCTTCAACGATATTCTGACATCCACAGAGAGGCGGGGCATCACACACGAGGAGTTTGTCGAGGCTGCTCTTGAAGATGTATTTGATGCGGTACGTATGTATCTTTGATTGATGAATTGAGCTTAACTTTTTAACTGCTATTTTAGCTCACCACTCAAGATCGTCTCGACGGTGGTTTGTCCCTTCTTGTTCGTTGTCCAGGTTCCCAGATCGCAGACACCATCTCTCCCGACCGTGTCGCAGTTGACCTTTATGTCACTCCACGAGAACTACATGAAGCATCCGAGCAGATTGGAGGAGATGTTTCTGTCCTCGTGCAGGCATTCTGTGAGGAGTTTGCAGTGCCTCATCTCAAGCGATTTATGGAGCATTGCCGCAAGGAGGATATCATAGCTCCACATCGCTGTAAGTTTATCCTCATTTTCCTTGTCTGCTACTGACACAATACTATACTACCACAGTCCCTGCGACTCCAGTCAACCCCACTGCATCCCCATCCTTACCTGCACCCTTGTGTCCCACTGGTTCTCGGATTCGTTGTTCGGCTCGAGCTCCTGCACAATTCCAGCGTGATTTCGTTGTTGCTGCATCACAGGAATCTTCCACGCCATCCAAGTCATCGGCTGTGAAGCAGGCTACTGCCTTGGCTGCTGGGACCACCAAGATGAAGCGCCGCCGAAATGTTGAGGTCTTTTCGTCCCGTGCAAAATTTTTCGGTGATCCAGAGGTTAAGGTTTTCGGTCCCCCACTGATCAGCATCGGGCCCAATACCGATGCTGTAATTGATCGATTTAAGATGGGGGACCAAACAATCCTGAAGCTCTGTGAGCTCATCACCACCGTGCGCAGCAGCCGCTGGGAAGCGATTTTGAGGTCCCCCAAGTGGGATTCTACATATGAGCAGGCCTCCAATTTGACGGCGGCACTTCACGCAGATTTGAATGGCCATCGGATGGATGGCATGCATAAGGTAATACTTTTGCAAACAATTGGTTGGCACTAAATCTGACATGTGCCATGCTACAGATTTCGTCACTGCTTTCGGTGGTTCTCAAGGTGCTCGGCACCCTTTTTTTTATCTGTGCGCTTTACTTCTTTAGTCTCCTCTTTATTTTCTAGATTGTTCGCCTGTCATTTTTATAAGTGCGCGCACCTGCATATGATGCGGCTTCATTTACAAATTCAATTTTTGATACAGGTCCCCGCTGTTTTGAAGTTGAATATTTATTTTAATACTCTGTCTATAAAGCTACTCTTCAATGGATACTTTCGTCTGCAGCTCAAGGCCATGGTCAATCAAACCCTCTCAACAACGAGGCATATGCAATGCTTGCCACGAACTCGACCAAAGGTCCACCTCAGCAAGGAAGCGAGGGCTCTTCTTACAAGTCAACGTCGCCAGAAGTCTCGGGTTTTTAGGGCCGCACTCGACGACGCTTGGTTCCGGATTGATGAATCTGTGAAAACAATTGCATCCTCTCACCACAAGAGTGTCCGACGCGTCCAAAACGACTTGTATTTGGGTCACGCCACATTGCGCTACAAGCACATGAAATCAAGCCCATGGAACGCGTTTTGCTGGAAGAAACGTCAGCAAGCAAGGGATGAAAATTGTATGTTATATCACCTCGCTTCATTTAAGTACTAATGGTGGGTTTTAGCTCAAGAGATCTCTGGAAGAGCAGTCCTGCAAGACCTTCTACACAACTACAGTGACGAGTACCATGAGCTCTCACAAGACGAAAAGGACCGTCTCGTCGAAGAATACAATGAGCACAGGGAGCACAAGACCAGGGGTGTGAGAACATCATCCAAGTCGAAGATCAATGATGTTACCCAAACGCTGAAGGCCATCGAGAATGAGGTATTTTTTTCTTTTCTGAATTTTTTCAAGGTGCCTGACATCAGATCAGTTGACCAAACTTCAGTGCCGCACTGGCGTCGAAACAATTCTTTACACAACGCGAGGCTCTACTGACCTCGCGCTGAGAGGTATTATATTTGCCACGGAAGGGGTCAATGACTTCATGGAGTCGACGATGAACATTGATAACCAAGACCTTGTGAGTAAAATGGAAGGATATGCTATTCAGGGCATGCGAGGTGAGTTTTTTTAGTGTGGTTGTTTATATCAAACATTTATGATATTCTGGCAGGTGCAGCCAAAAATCATCAGGAACGTTGTTCAAAGCTTCGTAGCGCAATCAGACACATCATCAATCAGAAACTTCGTAAGTAACTTGACATCTACACTTGTTGCATTCTAACAGTTATTCAAGAGGCAATTACCGGTAACCCGAAGGCCACGATGCAATGGGCGGACTATTGGCGCAACATTGTTCAACGCTACAACATCATCTGCGAAGGCTGGCCCTCAACTGTCCCTTTCAAAAACTTAAGTGAAGCTTCTAGCGCTCTTCCCGAGCTCAAGATGCTCTTCGAAAAGTGGCAAAGTGGCTCTATTAAATGGCGACACCTGGAGGAGGGAGAATACGAGCAGCTTCTCCAAGAGCGCCTTGAGAAGATTGAAAGTGGAGAGATCGTCGAGCGCACCCGTCGTCAGCGCTCTGACAAGGGAAAGAAGCGTGCCCGAACATCAGGTGACCCCCCGACACAGCGTCCAAAGAAGGTATACAAGAGCGCAGCTACTGTCGAGAGTGATGAGGAGCGTGATAGTACACCACACCGCACTCCATCATTGGAGACTTCCACATCTACTTCGGCACCTTCACAAGACATCGCCAACACTTCCGAGTCAACTTCGACTTCGACTTTGTCCGCCTCTGGAGCTTCATTGACTTCAACTTCAACTTCATCCGCCTCCGGAGCTGCATCAACTTCAATGTCCACTTCGTCCACCTCCGGAACTGCACTTACTAATACTGATAATCAATGTCCCTTCCTTACTGATGCTGAGTTGGACCAAGCTCTCGAACAGTTTGAATCTATGTTGGCTAGTGGTTGTGTTCCTGGCTTCCCAGATATTGTCTGATGCTATGATGTACGAGCCTGACTATACTAGCTTATCTTGAGCCTCGTTTTCGAAGATTTGACCTTAAAACTTACCCCATGCTATGCTCATACATGTCCTACACTGGTAGAATGAAAATTTTATAATTATTGACCAACAAGCTTGTACATTATATTGTAAGGACAAGTGGGTGCTATAAGACATAATAAAATAGGAAAACAAACATTCTAGACCACCTGTGATGCGTCTTTGACAGTAGTCTATGTTATTAGGACTCATATTAAGACTCATGCAAACGGTACACATAAGGGAAACTCACCAAAGCTTACAGCCTAATGGAGGCCTTGGACAAGCCAGGAACCTTTCCGGAGAGAAAACATAGTCAGACCCACCACCTATAGAACAAGGCAAGCTTGTTGATTGAGGACAATGAGGTGTGGAAGCAGTGAGGCATGCCGCATGGGAACAGTTCATAGGAGGAATAGGAAGCTTAGCGGGAAAGCGAGGGTTACCGGATGGGTGAACCACAGTAAGACATTGTGTGGGAGCAAGCGCGCTGCCCATAGAACAGCGGAGAGCAGCTGGACGTCGTAGAGGATGACGAGGGGTGGAAGCAGGGGGGCGTGAGAACAGTTCGTAGGAGGAACGGGAGGTTTAGCGAGAAGGCGGGGTTAACCGGATGAGTAATAGGACGGAACGGAACGTACTCACCCGAACTACCCCCCGCTATACTATCCTGAGCTTTATACCAAGGTCCTGCAGGATTTGGGGCAGGATTTATCGCTGGTGTTGAGGTTTAAAGGAAAGTGACTAATTTGATAGTTGACGAGCCACGTAATCACCCACTATAATTATAGTTACTTATTGGGAAGGTCAGGTGGATTCGATTCGTTAAGGGCTGTGACCTGTGACGAACCTAGTGTCGTATCTCTACAGTATTTGCGTCGTTGGCCATCGATATGGCTAGGACCGATTCTCACTGGGATCTAACGTTAACTCATGATATTGCTTGATCATCAATATCGATCGATCGATCAGCTCCCAGTTGCAACCTTTGCATCCACTACAAAACCCCATGTCGCTGGGTTCCCATATTTGACTCTCCACTGGCATCAGTGAACGCCTAGGTCCTTGATTTTGTAGTCGTGGGAACTACATGAGAGTCTAATTATTTTACTGGCAAAGATGATTATGTATACTACAAGAAATTTGATTTGCTCGTAGCTAGCTATGTATGCTTACTACTATGGACCAGCAGGAGGAATTCGTGACAAAGTCGTAACATGCCTCCATTACGACCAGCAAGGGATGAAAGTGCCCTTGCAGCAATGTGGTTGAAAAATCTCACTTCGTATCACTTATACTTCCCACTAAAATAGCATCCAAGACTTTCCCAAGGACAGTGGCTTTAGCATGGGTTACCGAAGATAGATTCACCTGGTAGTTAGTGACAAAATCATGACATGCAGCGATCGTGGCCAGCAACGGATGGGTTTGCACTCGTGTTGACGTTGTTAAGCTTTCTCGGTCGCTATCACTTATTGTTCAAATTACAATGGTATTTAAGACATTCCGATCAAAGGTCGCTTTAGCACGGGTGAACAATTATAGATTCGTCCAACAGTTCCCGAAAAACTCGTGGCATGTAGCCATCGCAGCCAGGACGTGACGGGTTCGCTTTCGCGTTGATATTGTCGAGCACGTTCACTCACGCTCATCGATATTTCATTCCATACAATCATTCAAAGCATTTCACGGAACAGTCGCTTTAGCATGGGCGAGCAAATATAAATAGGTCCGACAACTCACAACAAACTCGTGGCATGTAGCCATCGCAGCCAGAAAGTGACGTGAGTGCACTCGGTTTGATGTTGTTTAGCACGTTCACTTCCACTTGTGAAGTTTTGTGTTATCTGGTCATCTAAAGGATTCCACAGAACAGTCGGCTTTGCATGCATGATATACGAAGATTGTTGCGATGCTTTATATTACATTGCTTTGAATGATATTCTCATTCGTTCACCGATTCACTGATGCGCCCTAGTACATCATAGTACACCCCACCGCCAATGGTGCCTTCCAGGCTCACACACAATCATTCACGCCCCGGGATACACCACCGACTCCATGCGAGTCTGCATCCATCATCATGTCCCCGACGACCGCACCCCTAGGCAATCATTTGTTATGTGAAGCGATGAAAATCTGATTTTGCAGCTGGTGTGCGACGAGGCTTGGTCTTCTGTGACTTTGGCTGTTAGTGGTCAAGTGACGTGAAGCTGACAAAATGATATTCACCGTCTGAACAGGTTTCGGAGGTTCAGAAACATCAGTTAAAGGTGATGGTGGATGACTGTGGCCACCTTCCCGCACTGGTGCCATGCGCTGTTGGCTGGTGGAATCGGAAGGGCCTGAGTTGGACTTGCTGGTGTTGTGTGCTGGCGCTGTATGTTGCTGGCGCAAAATATGAGCATGTGACCCGAACAAGAAACATTACTCACCTCAGCAGTTTGTGCCACTACCGTGCGGTTGCTGGCACCAGAAACATTCTTGAAATGTGTCAGTAACTGTGATAGCAAGTAAGTCACAGTGCGCACGGTCATATTTGGCCATTGAACAGCCGCTGATTGCAGTTGGAAGGGGTTGTCGTTCTCATCTTCGGAGTCTCGAGGTTGGTCGTTATCGCGGCCACCAGTCCGAGTCATCATCGCTGTCGCCATCGCCGACTGTGCCATCTCAAATATTCATGAGCTCGGGGTGGTTGTCCAAAGGTTGCAGAAGTTCGCCCGCATCAGCACTATCATACATGATAGTTACCGCATCAGGGCCACTACACCCAAACTCGTCTTCAATCAGCAGGACGGTGACCCGATCATATCCCGCATCGGCCAGGTGTTTCGAAAACGTGAGAGGTACGTATAGTTCTCCAAGTCTTAATGTGAGATCGAAATATTTGGTCGCATATCTGCGAGCCAGATCCTGCTCAAATAGTAGCATATAATGAGGTTAGCATAAGGAAACACACCCGAAATGCATTATACAGCCGCCTGTCGCGAGCCAAACCCATTGCCTCCTGAATTTGATACCCTTTTGGAGGGGACCGTCCTGCTTGACCCTTTGGCTTTGGGATTAGTTGAGAGTGTCGTCCCGGGTAATGGACATTGCGTTTAGGTTTTGCTCGAGTCCCTCATAACCAGATTTCAGCATTAAGGATCCAAAGGAGCGAATGAAACTTACTCTCAAGTTTATTGATATCATTTTTCAAATGACTAAGTTTCGCAGCAAGGTCAGAGAGTTTGTTAGGTTTTGCAGTGGGTTTCGAGCGTGGCATGATGGTCATAAGAATCAAATCAACAAACATATCAAAGATTATTGACGTGTTGTTTATGTGTGTTTGGCTTTAAACACGTGATCTGTTGGACTTTGGAAATTTCGACAGCTGATATCCTCATCACGTCCTCTGAGTACTAAGGTGTCCGCAGCTGTGAAGTCGGTTTGTGCATGGGGATGGCCAGGGCGTCCAGAGTTGCTCTGAACCCTGTGCCGCCCAGTACTTCACTCCGATGCGGCGATGCCTTACTCTTTCGCTGGATTCGTACTCGCACTTATAATTTGTATTCCGTCTCTTATCACTACTACTCCACCTCATCTTATACAAGAACGACCGCAGCCCGTGGCAGTCCCGCGCCCCCACGCAGTACTTCGACACTCCCTTCATCAGGAGGTTTACCCTTTCCGTTGTCTGCTTCTGCACCACAACCACCACCCGCAACCCGCTCGCCAGTGCCAGACAGTGAACTTAACATCGGCACCAAACCCGGAGGTGTAGCTGAATTAGTAAGTCTGGTTTTTGCTAGCTGGAGTTGTCACTTTCTTACCATGTGCTAATTGCGCTTTGAGACTCGTATTTCCCATCTGCCACACTTCCTTAGCACAGATGCTTCTCCTAGTCGGTGAACTCCAATCTCAGCGCTTAGTGCCATCATGCCAGCGTCTATCGCGCTGCACAGCCCTTGACAATTTGGAAATACACGTGCAGCATGTCCCTCTCACCTGAAATTTATCCAGTCTTCATATCTCTACCCTCGTCTTCCACTCCCACTCATTCCGCCCTCCCTCCTATTTAGAACCCCTTCATTTTTCACTGACAATGCTGCGTGTTGTTCGTCGTGTGTTTCAGCCAACCACCACGCGTGGTAACTCTCCAAGCCAATATATCAAAGTCGAAAGTAGGTCACTCCACATTATCTTGTTTCCAGTTCATGATCCTGACTCTCTGTCTATAGTCTTCAGCGCAAAGAATCTTCAAGTACCTTCAGAGCGCATACCCGCTGGTATATTCATATCTATCGATGTCGACTCCCAGAGACGCTGGAAATCAACCATCGGCGTCTTGTCATTCGAAAAATCCGTAGTTTGGGGCGATACTGTGACTCTGTAAGTCCTTGCCAACTTCTGGGCACGATACTATGAGAACTGACCTTCGGTTTAGATCATCAGACGCCTCACCTGTGTTGTCTGTGGAGATCAGGGCGTCCTATGAGGATGTCGTGGAATGAGGTACTCAATCACGGAGATGAACCTTTTGGTGAGTGATTTGCTCCTCGTTCACGCACGTATACTAACATTTCGTAGATATTTCCTTCCCACCCGTGCGCGACGTGCACCCATCCCTCACGCTGAAAGCTGCCGTTGTACATGAATGCGATGATCAGGATGGCGCGCTGCATGATGTGAGTGACGCTGGCTTCAGCTGTTAGTTTTGCTGATGGAACACCAACTGTAGTCCCTCGCAGACTGCGAGATTACTCAGCACACAGATGCAGGCCACGCGCAATTTGCCAAATACATGAGGCGCAAGATGATCTCTCGCCCTCGCCTGCACGCTGCTCTAAAGCATTTTCAGTTTGTTCTGGACCAGTGTCCGGCCAGCCATCCTGACCACGCAGCAACCGTTCGACCGACCACATCCGGATCACATTTGCGGACTTGGAGTTAGGACTCGAGGCTGATACTAGAACGGATGACGCTAATGATGCTAGTGACTCTGATTGATTGATCTTTCTATATCTGTATAGTACATTTACCTGGTTCTCGATGAGCCAATGAAATCCATGCCTCGCACCACTGAGTCAATGAGATCTATGGTACTGACCGAAACAATGAAAACACTTGCTGGTAGATTTAGTGTCACGCGCATTGAGGTTCATGGATTCAATGCTCAAACCATTGAGATCTATTGTTTCTACTTCCCACAGTGATGCAGGCGTCTCTCCCGCTCCTCCTTCCCTTCTTGCTTTCGAAAGTCGAGAAGACTATGCGGAATTGGATGAAAAAAAGGAAGGTCGGACCTATGAATTACCGATTTAGTTTTGAAGCCCAATGTAAACGCACCATGTGAACTTGTCTCAGTTGTAGCTGTAGTGCATTCATCACGCAAATTGATCAGCTCGTGCATAGTCTAGGTACATTGACAGGAAAATTCACGGAAAGGTAGAGTGCTACTAAGATCGCACTCAGCGAAGCTTATGTAATGCATCTGGAGTGCTTACCCGCTCTGAAAAGGGAATCAACGCCATCGATTTCTAACTCGAAGATATCAGCAACGAAACGTCCAGTAATAATTAAAACACTCACCTTATGCATTGGAATCGAAGAATACGGTGAGCGACTCATCGAACAATCTGGTTACGCGCGTTGACGCCCGATGGTAAGTGCTATGATCTTGATGGAGATTGACACAGGGAAAAGGGCGCCAGAGAGAAGGACGCCAGAGAGAAGGACGGCGGAGAGAACGGCGGCCGCCAAGAAGAGAGTGGAAATCATAAAGAGGCCCGTGCAAGAGGCGAAGAAAGTTGGAATTGTATTGAGGTGCGGGCGGTGGTGCGGGCGGTGGTTGTTGAAGGCGTTTGGGTTGAAGAGCACGAGATCGGATTGATGGTGAGCATTCTATGATCTATTATCCTGGAGTCAGTTTGAATTGACTTGCGTAGGACGTACTTCTCGATCTCCACGGTAACGCCCGCCAACGATAATTTCGAGAGATAGAGGGATTTCGAGAAGAGGGATAGCGTCCGCTTGTTTTGGGAACGTCGCAGAGAAGACGGCTGTTTGATGTCCAGTGTTAATGACGATATTCATGACTTGAGGTGTACATACCAAAAACCCCGCTCATTAGTTTCAACTCTGTCTGCTTGGCCTCACTTTTGCGTCAGTGTTGACGGTTTCCGCATCAAACTGAAATGTTCATTCAGCCTCGTCAAGAACGATATAAGCGATAGTTACCTGGCCTTTGCGAGAGTGTTAAAGACATTGACAACGAGGACGAAACAGAATCTGCCGACGATCTGTTGAATTACTCCCTCGCACCTTACTAGTGCACCAACGTTAGTTGAGATCATCGTCGTCAATAAAAAAGAGTACTTTTCCGTAGGATACTAACCGCAGTGAGCGATCACTCTATGAGGCCATCGATGCATAGCGTCGTATTTTCAATCAAACAGGTCGACGGAAATATTTGGCACAGCACTGTCCAGCACGACTGCATAGAACAATTAGAACTATGGAGCGAGCGAAACAGAAAACCAGTTACTTGCCATTAAAAGGCTTCGGATCTCTTGTTCACGCAAGTGCGTCCTCAGGGACATTACGGTATTATTTTTCACCGTGTTATTGGATGTTCCACCTCAGAGGCGATTTGGGCCTTAGTTGGGCGTCCTCGTTTGGACTATAGATTTCTAGTCAGAATAGACTCGTTAGAGGATCAAGGTCGACATTGTGCCTTTCGTTGGAAGTCACGTACCTCGACAGTGTTTGCCCCCTCTTATGCCTCTTCACTCGTATCAGTCACCGCCTCCACCTTGCTTCTGGATCTCGAGAGATGGCCCTAATGCGGTGACAATTCGACATGTTATATCTTGAAGGACATCGGATTCGCCATCTCGATCACTGTCGAGCCAGACAGATGCCCATATGTTTTGTAAACGAAGGGCCGATGTCCTCATTGCTCTGCTGTGCAACAATTCAAACATCCCGTGAAGATAGGTAGGACAATGGCAATACGTACCATTTGCAGTTTCACGCGTTTCAGCTGGTCTGTATACATCCGCCTGATCCTGTAGTTCTGGAGCATACCCAAGAAGGTATTTGAGCCAAGATATCAAATCTACCAAGTAGTGACCGCGGCGCAGGATTGTACGAAAGTCCCTGATGAGCTGGCGAGCCTCTCTGATTTCGGGGTCAGTAGCCGACGTCGGTGTGTTCTTCCCATATGCAACTTTCATGATCGTCGCTGCGGCATAACTTCCAAGAACCTGCAAGTAGCATATTATCAGACCCCAGCGCTGCACGTAGGAAATGACTTACGTTCCCGCATTGTCCTGAAAGTGACCTGGATCGTGAAGAATGCTGAGGATCATGGTTTTCGCTTGTGACATTTGCATAGGCTGATACGCCTCAGCTGATTTGTGCTGGAGATGCGGATGAAGTGCTCTGCATAATAAGATGAGAGCCGTTCGAGCCTTTACAACATGTCAGTATCGCATCGACGAACCTAGGGAACCGACGGAACCTGTCCCCGGCATGTGACAAAACAATGCTCAGTCCGCGTTCAAGAATTTCTCCAGCAGCAAGGCTTGGTTGACCAGCTACCAGTTTACCATGCTTCTCCATTATTTCCACCACAGCCTGCCATAGAAGTGTTGAGTCTGGAGATGATAATTTATCATGAAGGGACTGACTTTGTATCGACCGATAATCACGATGGCCTGGAATCCCGAGCGAATAGTAATCAAAGGGCCATACTCGTCAATCCACCGCGCTACGGTGAGAGATGCACTGATCAACGAGGTATGATCAGATTACAAAAATGAAAAGGTCAATATAAACTTCACTTGTGAGGGGGCAGGACGTGTCCCTGAAGTCGCCTGGTGGGAGAAGGAGGAAGGTAGGATCTACGAAGATAAGCACGGATAATCAAGGTTGGAAGAAGCTTTAAGAGATTCGAGATGCATGCTGATCCCGCTCCATGTGTTCGCAAATCGAAACATTAGGGAGCATGGCGAAAATGATGCGAGCAATAGCTTCGGTATCCGCTGCCGGAGGGTCGTGTACACGTACGCCCAAATTTATCAGGGAGATATGTTGAAATGACTCGGCTTTAGGATCAATGTCGATGTTCACCACATCAAGTTCTACATTCAGGGCATGCAACTGGGGACATTGACGGAGCGCTGCGAATAATCCGCGGAAGGTAACTTTCGGTGAAAGATGACGTGTGTTGTACAATGACAAACTGTGGAGCTGTGGCCAACTTGAGATGGCGTCCAAAAAAAGTTGTTGTCAAGGTTGATGGAGCAATGAATAAAAAGCTGGAGGGATCGCAGCTGCGTGAAACAAAGAAGCTCCCCAACCACTGAAAATGAGTTGCCTGGGGGCTCCTCAACTTCTGGGTCATCATCGGAAATGGCGATGTTTTCAAGGGTATGGCATGCTTTACACTGTAACAGTGCTCGTAACAGTGGCCATAGTTCTGCCTCAGGTAAAACGTGGGCGACCAGCTCGAATTCTTTAAGCTCGGGAAATTCTGAATGTTGCATGACCGCGGTGATGTCTGCAATTGGTGCATAACAGAAACGAAGAGTCGTAACGTTGAGAAAAGTTGCAAAACTGAGATTGTGTGTCCAATTTGGACGGGGGACTTGAAAAGCTTTCTTGATGGATCGACAAATCGAGGAGGGTAGGGACAGTGGAGAGGTGCTGCTGAGTCCAGCAGGTGGACATTGCAGACGTTTCAGCGCCTTGCATGAACGGACGGTTTCAAACAGATGTGGAGCTCGTGCCGTGGTCCCCATTGTCACAATGTCTAAGTCCTCCAAAGCAGCGCAACGGGTCCCAATAGAATTCCGGACCAGTTCTGGTTAAACGATTGCGATATAGCAATTACGCAGGGTAGGAGAGAGGAAGAAGTGTGAGTGTCTTGTGAAAACAACCACCCAGGACAATGAAAGCAGGTTTGGGAACACATGTGTCAAAGGGGAGGAAATATAGGAGGTGAAAATCGTCGTCGGACGAAACGCCCAGGGAGCGCACACGGCTGAAATGACGGAGAAATTGAGTGCACTCGAGCTCAGATAATGGCTCGATGTCCCGACGCTAGGATTTCTGTGTTGAGATGTTCGGTGAGCGAATGGATGACAAAAGAACATTGAGCTCGCGTGGACTTGTCCGGACTCCGGACTAACCTGAGTTCTAAGGTATATCATTGGATGTAATCTCGGTACACAGGGCCCTGGTGATGTTCTGGTCCAGCTTGGCTCGAAAGCCGCGGCCTGGCTTCAGACGGCTTGGGCTTGCAAAATTCCAGGCCAGGCTAAAGCCGCCAGTGACGGCTGGCTATGTGCATTCGCTGATCTGTCCTTGGGATGAAATTAGAAACGAGTCATCGAACATCGACCGTCCCATGTCTTCTCTGGCCTTCTGTTTCACCTCGGGTATGGTCTCAAGACCAAACCATGCCCTAGTTGGTGGCAACGCTTCCGATGTTGTGGCCAACGATACTGCAGGAGGTGGTACCGTGTCTGGTACTGGTACTGATGGGCCAGCGTCACATTGCTCTACATCGTCACCGAGGTGATGCCTGCCACGGTGAATGGCAACCCTGTCGATGATTTTATACGGGGTGTAATGACTTCGGGATGGTGGTGGCGAGTCAACCTGACGCAATGGTGGCGGGGAGTCAAAGCGTACAGTCGACAAGCGGGCGTGAACATCATTACCGGCTTCAAGGGTGTGTAAATGCGGGGCTGACGTGGCATTGGGAGCTGCGTCACTGAAACTCATGATCATGGCCATGATTTCGTCAGAGGTGAGTGTATCCGTGGGGGTGTGATGAGCATGACTTGGCCCAGGAATCGAAGAACCGCCGTTGTCATACTCATTTTCACGAATTGGTGTTGTCCCTGGGGCAAGCTTTTGGTTGGACGTACCCAGAATGACCTTAATATCGACATAGACTTCAATATTGGCGTATACAACTGCGATATCAAGGTTTCGCAATACTCCGAGAGAATTCTATCGACTAAACATGCGATCAGCGCAGCTCCCTAGATGACATTAACAGGCCCACCATCGCAACCATGGCACTTGAGGACATTTATGTCTGTGTCCAAGATAGTCATGAGAGACAGGAGATCATTCTTTTCATACGTAGAGAACAGCAGATGACACAGAGCTGCCGCGATACTAAAATGAATGAGCACACATCTCCAACGACACAGAGCACTACATACTCATAACTGTCAGCCTTCGGCTCCTTGATACATAGCACATTCACGCCATCCTTGGTTTGGGTCTCAGCAGAGAGTTCAGTGGGGTGTGCTTTCAGGATGTCAATTAGTCAGAGGGTAGGATTTGTTGGCGATTCGATCCAGAAAAGCTAGAGGGTTTATGTGAGTGGCTGGCTAGATTTATGGCAAGGCTGATGGCACTCACCTCTGGGCCGGCCCCTAAACAACTTGATTGGTAGACGAGTCACCATTGGCATCGTACCCATGAAATTGAAGCATTGGGATTTTATTATATCCCAGACTTGAAACAACTTGTCCGCGCAGCATTGGCAGATCGTCTTTTTTTCTCGAGTTGCAGGCGCATTCTATCTCTTGCCTCGGATGGCTGAGAGTCATCAATCGGAGCACGGCCACGCAAGTTAAAATAATATCAAAGAGAGGAACATATAATCTTTACAAAAGATGCGGATGAGCTTCTTGAAGATCGAGTGTCGTGGGTCGTGGCAAGGTCCTTCGGTGCACGCAGGCAGATACACGGAGCGGCATCCAAACAAACAAACAAACAACACGGGATCTGCCTGAAAGTTATAGGCGCCGTGCTCTAATGGATCTCCGTGCTCAGAGCTATGTTCCTAGTAGATCTACGACATTAGTTGAGCAAGAAACTAAATATGGCAACGCATCAGGAGAAGGCTATGATACCAACATTCAAATACAGGATCTATGTTTTACTTCTTACGATCCAGGAGTCCCCCATAGGCCAGTAACCAGCCGCCTTCTCAAAAATAGAGGTAATCATTGGAGTCTTCCTCGATAAGTTCGTCAGGCCCGCCGAGGTCATCAAACTCTTCGTCGGCCTGTTCTCTATCTTCCCCCTCTTCGGATCCATCAAGTTCGTCTTCTGATTCCTCCGAGTCTTCGCCAAGATCATCATACATATGTTGCTCGTCAGCATCTTCTTCGTGGCCTGTTGGAACTGTTGATTCATCGTGGTCAAAGCATCCTCTGACAATCTTCCGCAGCGCTACTGGGTGTCCTACGCCAAAGTGCATATAGCGCAAGAACATATCGCGATCAGCAAAACTAGTTCAAATATAACTTCGTTATCTACATTACAAGAGGGACACGATGCACTCACATCCCTGACATAATGCTCTTCCCAATCATCCACTTCCTTGTTGCGACGTCCAAACTGATGTTCCGCGGCGCAGTGAACTTACACCCCGCCCTGAGGCGAATGCAGGAATTAAATGAGCACCTCGTATCACTTGGCCCGGATTGAGAAATCCGAATGCATCATGGTCAGATTCCTCTACGAATGCCACCTTAGGAAGGCGAGCGCGTCGCATCCCAGACTGATAGTCTGTCGATACTAACGGTGCGAGCCACCTGACGTAGAGGACCTCCAGGTGTTGTTTCTCGGTTTGACCTTCGAGCCAGGTGTCCATATGATAGATACCCAGTACGCGAGCGTACCAGTACAGGGTGTGTAGGGGTGTTTTCTCCTGAAAGAACCATGACATCCGCATGTGTTCTGGGGTTGACGACGTCGTATTCTCGCTTCATGTCGTAAGTCGTATAGTGTACCTGCATCGTCTGAACCGAGTAGACTGTACTGTTAGGAATGATGACCGAGCTGCGTTCCTCATCTGTAAATATGTGGTCGCATTGACTGATATCTAACTTATTCAGCCTGTACAAAATATGGTCCTTCAGTTTTGGAATGAAGCTCTAAAGCGCTCATAAGCGAACTGGCGGCCAACTGGGACAAAAGTACAATGGTCTTTTACCTTAGTAGCTGGATCGCCGTCGTGCTCCCGGAGGAATGCGAACAATGAGATCGGATCATTTTGATTGGTTGCAATGCAATGATGTTCAAGAGACGATGGAGCAGGGT
>JABBWB010000414.1:0-31960 GCA_016628085.1 Suillus occidentalis
GAGAGACGTGATTATCTTGTGTGGCATTCGAGGACGACTTGTGAGGGGAAGGCGATGCCGGGTCTGGAAGAAGATCTAGAGGAGACGCAGACGGTCGTTGGCGAGCACGAACACGACGCTGCATTACCGGAAATGCAGACGTCTCTACTACCAATACCCCAAACCGCAGCGGAACCTCTGTCACCCTCGGAAATCTCTCCAGTCCTCACTGAGATCATACCCCCAGCTATATCCATCCACGTCCCCGGAGTGAACGGCTCAGGCTCAGGCTCCAGCTCTTCAGCCGAGAGTCCCGTCGACGGGGTAGCAGCAGACCTCAACGTCAAGATGAGGATCGAAGCAGATAAAGAAGCAAAGCTGAAACCAAGCCTCTCGCGCGGACGGAATCGCGCACAGACTCCAGTCCAGGGCAACGGGCCATGTTCGAATGCAGATTGGTGCGTCGTGACACCCGAGTTCTCAAGATGATGCTCATCATTTCTTTATGTCCTTGTTCTTTATATTTATCTTTTACCATTAGGTCAAGCCTCCTCTTACCGTCCGAATCCGTTCTCTTTCATACACGCGTCGAGGCGCGGTCACCGAAGCGGCGCGGTAGTAAACTGCGCCTCCCGATTAGCGCGAGTCTTGCAAAGACGAAGACGCGGCAGCTGGTGCTTACGAGTATGCGGCTGTTATGCGTGAAACAGAAGGAGGGTGGGCAGGTGAGCTTGAAGAGCGAGGTTGGGTTGGGCGTGGGAGATAAAGATAAAGGCAAGGAGCGCGAAAAGCCAAAAGAGGGTAAAGAGCGCGAGAAACCAAGGGAAGCCAAGGAGAAGGAGCGAGATGCAAATAAGGAATGCAGAAACGTGATCGAGAGCGCTGAGCCGAAAGGCGAGCGGGAGTTTGTCATTCTCACAGTACGTCCCTCCTACTCCCTTGTTGCGCGTGTCCGCTGATCTTGGTGTGTACAAAGTCGGATAGATCACAGACGTATGCTGCGGAGACGAGCGCTATGTCTGCGATGTGGGTGGAGAAGATTAACGAGGCTCTGGTGCGGGGGAATGCGCATGTGCATGTGCAGACACGGACTTAGGACGTGGTATGGGGCTAGGTGTTTGGATTGTGGTGCGCCGGTTCTGTGGGATTGACTCGGACGACTCGGGTTATCTGCGCGAATTCATGCACGATTGTATGTAGTAGTAGGTATTGGTATTGATATTGGTATTGGTTGGTGCGCGTGCGCATATGTACAGTTTGTATTACTTACGAGAACGTTAGTGCTGGGATTGGGGATTGGTGTTGGTATTTTTGTGCTTGTTGTATTTCCGGGGATAGTAGATTTGGGTCTGGTCGTGTATTATATCCTCGTTACGACGAACTTTTTGCCTCATAATATTGATGGTAAGTCAATCCTACCGTGACTTCATGGACATCCTGTGGTGTGCAGCAGGAGATCATATTAGCATGGCATCACATGTATAATGACGAACCATAAGCACGATCTCCTCCTCGAGGACTTGTATCAGGAGACCGATGTTTGCGGCCTTTGAGAGTTTGGTGACTGAGGTGAATCTGGATATGCTCTGCTTTTCATGCTATGCCGCTGGCCGTATTCTGTAGCAGCAAAAAAATCATGAGCAGTACGTCCTCGCAAGGGCCGACCAAAGGACTGTCCCATCCCTGGGTCCGACAGCCGGATGTATCACTCAAACTAGTCACGATGTGAGTGCCATCCTGAAAAAAGACATCGAGTCAACCCAAGCCATTGTGCCCCCACCGACTGGCTGCTCCGTCACTGCTGATGCATCAATAAATGGATAGCATTGTCGAGCGAACCGGTCACGATGCGAGTGCTATCGGGCAAGAATAAAACTGAGCTCGTTAAACCGGTGTCCCTTGAGCATGGACTGAGTAGCCTGCAGCCGGTTCATATCGTGTCCAGATGCCACACGAAGAGTATCAGTAAACCGCTCAGAAAACGTTCCAAATAATGCAGAGTTCGCAGGCAAGAATGGTAGTGCTGATATATCAGATGTAGGGTGCTGTGCCAGTGGCCACCGAAGACCCGAATAAACCGTCGCACGTCAAAGAGAGCATCTGTAAACTCAGTGTGGTTGCACACGAGCACGATACCTGACACTCATTAACCTAGGCGCAAGTCAAGCTCTACAAATAAGTCAACATTGATATCATGACAGGATCGAGGACAGAGCTGAAATATCCGAGAGACACCAACAGAACCCGCTAGCAGCAAATACACGACTTCCCACCTCCGTGCTCGCCAGGGTCTATACGTACAGCTACTGCTTGCTGTGGCGGTTGCGCATTAGGGTCCTGTTGAGTATTGGTATTGAGGTTTTCATAGTCATCATCAGATCAAATATGATGTTCGGGTCTTTGCCTGGAGCACCCGCAGCAGGATAACACTATATATCACCACCAGACATCGAAGACGGAGGGATAGTAAAATTGAATAGGCGCACCTGTTGATCCTTTGCAAAAGGAACATCGACGACGGGTGGTGTTACATGATGAGGCGCCCGTGTGAATGTGTCGTAGATGAGTTTCAAAGGTATTAGTGGTGGTGACTAGCGGTGGGGTGCTGGTTGGTGGAGGTGAAGGTGAAGGTGAAGGGGCTGAATGAGGGGTTATCGTCAAGGCGAGCTTGAATTTTTTCAGGCACCCAGACTGTTGTTGAGGTTGTGGCCCGGAATGTTGAGACTGCTGTCATGAATGTTGTGAGAGAGAAAAGAAGAAGGATCCATTCGAAGAAATTGGGTTCTGCGTCGTAGCCATTGTGCTCTTGCCCCGGGATCTCCGCCTGCATACAAGTCAGTAGTGAATGTTTGAGCAAGGAGGTACATACACCAAGAATAGGGTCATCTTGCGCAGCAAGCGCGTTACATCGTTCCTTAAATTCTGAGCAAAATGCAGGTAAGTCTGATAGCCACAGGTGACGTCAATGAAGACTTGCCGTTGGACCATTTGAGGCAGCTGGCCTTCGCAGGTTCGTCGATGGCGTCCATCATGTAATTGTGTGCTTCAAGGGCTTCATAAGATTTTCCTGCTGAAAGGAAAGCCTGGCACCGTTTCTGGTGTGCAGTCAACTGCAAAGCCTCAAGATCCCAGCCAAATAGCTGGACAAAGCAATCAGTTATGAAAGTATTTTAGGATGTGCATATCGACGTACCACCACCAAGTCCTCATATAATAGATGAATGTTTGACTTGAATTTTAATGAGAAAGCGGTGGAGTTGACAGCGGCAGTGAAGTGGTCAGCCGCTTCATCGTGACGCGCGCGATCGAATGCATCGAGTCCGAGCTGAACGCGTATGTATGTCTGATGTGCGAGTGGAAAGGTCAGCGCTGATGATCGAGCATGGCTACATGACACTTACTTCCACGACACAACACCCGAGAGGATCGTCATTAGGACAGGCAGCAGCGAGTTCATTGACGAGCAGCATTGCTTCTTCGCGTTGATCTGCATCGAAGAGTGCGATGGCCTGAAATATGAAATAAAGCAGAGAGCATACTAGACGAATTTGACCTACCTTGATCAATAGAAGAGCGTGATTGGTGTTCGAATCTTGGTTGGTGAACATGGATGCAACGTCGAATGCTGCCCTTGCCTCCCGGATAAGGCCTTTTCCGCAGAGAGCGATGCCTTTGGAGATGTAGCCTGTCAATGAAGGCTGAATGCTGATCGACTATGCGAATGAAAGTTAGCCTTTTCATAAAAGAGCCATGATGAGTCAATATGACTCACCTTGATTGCATCCTCAAGAGTGTGGTCCCAGTCGTGCTTTCTGGCCATAACAAATGAACGAAGCGCATATGAAGTATGGTCGTTGGCGTCAGTGTGAATATCTTGGGTGAGTAACTCTTCAGCGGTAGGAAGGACCCCAATTATACAAGCGTCGCGGGCTGTCGTGATAGGCAGTATCTGCATAAAGGATGCTCGAGTTGTGTGATGAGAGACAACAATGGAAACCCACATCTCCATGAGCACCCTTTGGTACTTCCCACTCTGATATCTTCTCATCATCACCTCCGTTGATAATATGCCTGCCGTCAATAGAGAACGTGACAGTATGTACCCGGGATGGGTGCTCGAAGGTGCCGATAGTCTGCCGATCTGAGAGCCGCCAGAGACGGACATGCTCGTCTGTAGATGCAGATGCGACGAGGGTGCCAGTGGGATCAATGGCAATGGCGTTGATTTGGCTAGTATGGCCTTCCCAAGGATGACCGACCTGCTGCCAGGTCAATGAATCCCACTCTCGTATAGTAGAATCATCGCCTCCTGAAAGGAGACGTGTGCCATCCGGCGTCCACACGAGCGATATGTTGGATTGTGAGTGACCCTTGAAAGACGCAACGCGCCTCCTTGTGCCTGAATTATAAATGTGGATATTCTGGTACGTTGCGCTGGCAAGAAGTTCACCAGAGGGCGAATATCGAATGCAGTGGACGACATATCCATCATCGTCGATTGAATCACCTTGCATCTGCCACGTTTTGGTACACCAAAACTTGATGTCGGGCCATGAACCAGTGGCCAGCACCCTACCATCCGGAGAAAAATCCACCGAGTAGATCCAATCGGAGTGGGCCTTGATGGGTTGAGTGAGTGATTCTCCAGTTTGACCGTGCCAGGCGATGATTTTTCCGCTAAGATCAGCGCTTGCTATCATTTGACCATCTCGTGATACCGCCAATGCCAACACCTCACAGCTATGCCCCTCCATCTTCTTCAACACAACGCCTGTCTCCAAGTCCCAAAGACGAAGTGTCTTGTCATACGAGCCTGTAATCATTCGACGTCTATCGGGGAAAACTGCGACTGCCTTTACGGCCCGCATATAATCTTCAAAAGTTCGAAGGGGTGTAGTGTTTGGAATGAGCTGCGACATTTTGCCAGAGGTTGTCGAGGGTTTGTGGGTGTCTTTCTCTAAGCTGCAGTGGTGTGTAATTCTGCGTTTTTATGCCGCCTCATGCTAACCTACCTCATTTTTATAGACGCCTAAGACATGAGGTAGTTCGCCTCGCCATCATTCCAGCAAGAATGCTCCCTACCAGTCACAACCGCTTTCCTCGTCTGACTCTTCCAGAACCTATTACCTCGTATTCGATTGTGATCGTGCGGTAGCTCCTTTCCGGCTTACGAATCGATGTTTGCCTGCAAGCCATCTATCAGAGACCGCAGCATGAATATCATTTTTGGCGTGTCCAGTCCTCCAACATCGTGTAACTCGGCTAAGTGCACACGTAAGCTTATTGCATCCATCTCGTTGATTTCCAATATTTGCCTATGCACTAGATGCAACAAAGGTTCTCTCTCTTATCGCGTCCCAAATGCACTCCCAGTGTTTCATCTTTCGAGACGCATTTATACAAATCGTGATTTGCAAAGCAGTCACACCCTTGCTTGCAGCGCTTTGCTCCTCGCTTGTATTGATTCCTCAGCTAACTCCTGGCCTGTTTAGTTTCAATTTATTTCGTTCGTCAATAACCTTCCCAAGTTGCAATCCTGCACTACGTAAGTTTGCAACTTAGTCATCACATTCTACTAACATCGCTGAGCTCTCGCTGCAGCCAAAGCTATACGTGCCTCCATTGAATTAACAACGTGTGTTATGTAATCGATCTTGGAGCACATGGACCCAATCCTCGGCCCTACGGAGACCTCGAACGAGTATCGTACCTCTCAAACAAACGGTTAGGTTCCCCAGTTGCGATCCCTCGCCTTACGACTTGCTATGGGCCAGTGTAAAGATTTTGCAAATGATGTCTATGATGCATCTTGGATCTCTATACCCGCACTCCAAGGTCTGAGAGGACAATGATGATAAGATTAATCTCACAGATAACACCGTCAATTATGCGAGCAAGCCACCCTCCAAGGATTTGCTACACAGCCATATTCGTCGGCGCGGCATGCAGACGAGCGCCCTGATCTCCCTTCCCAGAGACTAAAACCCGTCTTACTCGCACCCCTGCACATTTAAAGCCATGGCTGGAACGGATCTGCGCGGCTCGCTATATTTTTATTCATCTCTTCCGATAATATATTAACATTGATAACAGGGCCGAACAACTTGGCCCAAAGTTTGTGAACGAAACCGTCACTAATACTATCAAGGATCTCGCAGGCATCGGCCAGGTCCCAGCAATAGTTCAACATACTTCTTCTTCAGAGGCTGGCAACCCACAATCCGTTTCTGATACCGTCGACATACCGTCGACATGTTCTCCACCGTTCTTACACCATTGAAAGCATTCAACACCATTATCAACGATATCGCAAATGTAGGCCATCTATATCTCTTCTACACGCAACTAATATAATAATGTTCATATGCAGGTCCATCCCTACGCGAAGGTGGCATTGAGTATCTGTACTCGCGCATCCAGGGTAGATTTCTTTATGAGTCATCGCCGTCGCAGGGTTGATGACGTTTAGTAACAGATGATTCTTGGTCAGGCAGACCGTGATGTCGCTGTTTCCCGTCTGATCTCAAAGATATCTATATAAGAGAAGGAATTGATCAAGATTCGATCCATGCTCGCGACGTATGGGAAGGTAGTGCAGCCGACACTGGAGTGCGCTGATTTTGACAGCTATTACTATGAGACTAAGAGCGTCTGAGTTGGTCCCGCTACTGCCTATCAGACCTTAGGTTCCACTGGTGCTTTCACTTGATGATGAGCACGGTCACGCGTGACTGACTTGGTCTTGTTCAGTACTCTCACTTCATCCTCCCGAATCTTCCAAATTCGTTGACAACCAACCGGCGACTGCAAACACCATCCACGCCTAAAGACCAGTACAGAAATGAACCTCCACAATGTCTTTGGGCGTGCCTCCACATATGGCTCTTTTACAATGCATCCGTTGGCCCTACCTTCCATTTCATGAAGCATTCATGCCTAAGCGCAAGCAGTGAGCCATTCATCCGAGTGCGTATGATACCCATAAAATACCTAACAAGTTAAAAATGAAAGTATTCGAACCTTTGCCCTCCCCTTTCACCGAGTCGCTCACTCAGACCACCTCCACGATTACTTCGCGCTTTCTGCCTTGAAAAGGCAAACACGCGCGCCACGGAAAAGCAATTGCACTCGATGTCCACAGTACGCTAGGTGCTCCAAAAGCGCGCAGGATGTGTGGAAATGCCACAACACGAGTCCTTTATCCACTCACAACAAAGCGCTTTTCGTCCACTTCAAACCTTCAATTCTCCACCGCAGATCATTTATAACTGTTTCTCTCAACTCGTCAACTCGTTCTCTCATTCTCTCAACTTTGATACGATCACAAGATGCCTGCTACAAGATACAACCCGGTGCGTTTCTAGTCTCCCTCACATCACTTGTACTCATGACGCGTTCTCTGCAGACGCCTGTGAACTGCCCAATCTGCGACAAAACTATAGGCTGCAAGCAAAGCCTTGATAGGCACATGCTCACGCACTATAAAGACAACGACGCCTTGTAAGTACTCGTACTATATATACCATATTGTTCCTGACCCTTGATCAGTATGCACGCATGTCCATATCATGACTGCACTTACAAGACCCTCCGAAATTCCGCTTTGCAAACTCACATCGGGAAGCACACCGGCGACCTCTCGCACAGGTGCCCCCAGTGCCCATATGCCACCAACGATCAATCACACTTGATACGTCACCGCAAGAAGTTACACGGTTATAAGCCCAAGGCAGGTCGCCATATCAGTGGCAGGGCTGCTCGAATGTCCGCTGCTGCACCGTACCCATCTACCCAGCACCAGCACCAGGGAGTTATTCCTGCATCGGTGGATTTGGACCCGATGGTTCCTGACCTTGCAGGCCCCGTTCCGTGTGACGCCGCTGAGTCTAGCCGTTCTGGTGACGCCGAATTCCTGGACGAGTTCGGTGAACTTACCTGGGAAAAGCTGTTCCCTCCTGAGATCTTTGGTTCATTTGATGAACAGTCCTCGCGGCTCCCCTTCCCCATTTCCACCCCCGCCCCTAACTCCATGCAACCCTCAACCGTTGCTGTTGATTTCACCACTATGCGTACGCCGCAGACCGACCCGAGGTTGTTATACGATGACGATTCTCAGCTGCCCATTCACACCCCCGACTCCTTCCAATCCTCAACCGTCCCTTTCGATCTATCCACTCTCCACATATCGCAGTTCGAGCCGATGTTGTTGGACGATTATAATTCGCAGCCGCCCGTTCCTGCATTCGATGGAGATCTTCAGTGGAATCCTGTCTCTGGAAGTGATCTGAATGACTCCATACCAGCTGGACTGGAGGAGTTTTTTTGACATATGCTTCGGGGAGTTCTTGAAGGGCGCTGCGAGTACCCGGAAATTTATCTTGACTATCATTACTTCATCTCGTCATACTACCTGTACATCATCACCATCATCATCACCGGCATCTGCATTTAGAACTTGCCATTTTCATTATCGTTTCACATATGTCATACCACTTGCATCTTTCGTGTACATATCATCTTCCACACTTGGCATTGCGACATTGTAAATCTTATCATGTGCTTATACAAATATGAATTGTTTACTCGGATAATCATACCAAACAGGCGATTAGCTCACTTGCACGTTAACGTCTGTGGTCACGCTGGTGCTGAGTAGTGTGGGAGGTGAATCTGTAGGAGGCATTCCTCCAATTGCATGATAGATGTCGGCGTTCGCACCATGTATGACTCGGGCTAATTGTAGAGATTTATACACTTGTTACAGAGCATTCTCAACGAGAAACATCGAAAGGTATCATTTACAATGCACAAGCTAAACTTTACATATGGAGGACGCGAAATAATCTTAAGAACAGACTCGTCACGTATCAATAAATAGTGCTTCGCGTCAATGTAGATAGAAGTGAAATACCCGCAGACAATCACAAATTATGCTAGCAACAGCAACGTCCATGTTCTCCGGTGTCTACCTGAACTGTTGCCGCTTGCTGTTGCTGTTGCACGTTGGGATCTGGTGAAGGAGGTCTATGATAGTCTTCATCACGTATCAAGTCGTCATCAGTATCCTTAGGACCTCCTGCAGCATTACGCTTTAAATCTACGCATCAGATACCCAAGTCAAGTCATAAAATTTGACAGGGCGTACCTGTAGACCCTGCGCAAAGGGAACATCGACGACGGGTGGCGTTACATTATGAGGTGGCCGGGCGAATATATGTCGTAGGTGAGTTGTCAAGATGTTGGTGGTGGTGACTGGCGGTGGGCTGGTGGGTTGTGGAGGTGAAGGATCTGAACGAGGGGATCTCGTCAGGGCGAGCCTGAGTCTTTTGAGGCGCCTATGGCGCTGTTGGGGTCGTGGGCGGGACTCGGAGTTTTGAGAATACTGTAATGAATGATGTGAGAGAGACGAGAATGATTCGCTGTGGTACGCACTTGATGCACTCCGTGAAAGAAATTGGGTTCGGTATCGTAGCCATCTTGCTCTTGCCCGGGGATCTCTGCCTATATAACGGTAAGTAGCGAAATATTTGAGCAAGGAGGTACATACGGCAAGAATGCGGTCATCTTGTGCAGCCAACACGTTACATCGTTCCTTGAACTCTGAGTGAAACGTGGGTGAATATGATAGCCACGGGTGACATCATTGAAAACTTGCCGTTGGACCATTCGAGGCAACTGGCCTTTGCAGGTTCGTCAATAGCATCCATCATGTATTTATGTGCTTCGAGGGCTTCAGCAGATTTACCTGCTGAGAGGAAAGCCTGACACCGTTTCTGGTGTGCAGTCAACCGCAAAGCCTCGAGATCCCAGCCGAATAGCTGGATAAAGCAATCAGTTATGAAAGCATTTTAGAATGTGCATATCGACGTACCACCACCAAGTCCTCGTATAATAAATGAAAGTTCGTCTTTAATTTTGACGAGAAAGCGGCGGAGTTGACAGCGGCAGTGAAGTGTTCAGCAGCTTCGTCGTGACGCGCACCATTGAAGACATCGATTCCGAGCTGAACGCGTAGGTATGTCTGATGTGCGAGTGCAAAGGTCAGCGTTGATGAACGAGTATGGCCGCATAACACTTACCTCCACGACACGACACCCGAGAATATCAGCATCAGGGCAGGCGGCAGCGAGTTCATTGACGAGAAACATCGCTTCCTCGCGTTGATCTGCGCTGAAAAGAGCGATGGCCTGGAAGGCGGAATGAAGCAGAGAATATGCAAGACGACTTTCACCTACCTTGATTAAGAGAAGAAAATGGTTGTTGTCTGGATCTTTATTGGTGAACATGGATGCGACGTCAAACGCTGCCCTCGCCTCCCGGATGAGGCCTTTTCCGCAGAGGGCAATGCCTTTAGAGATGTAGCCTGTCAATGAAGGCTGAATGCTGATGGACTATGCGAATGAAAGTTAGCCTTTTTGTAAGAGAGCTATGATAAGTCGATATAATTCACCTTGATTGCGTCCTCAAGGGCGTGTTCCCAGTTGTGTTGTCGAGCCACAACGAATGAGCGATGTGCATATAAAGTATGGTCGTTGGCGTCGGTGTAAATCTCTTGGGTGAGTAACTCTTCAGCAGTAGGAAGGTCCCCAGTTATGCAAGCGTCGCGGGCTGTCGTAATAGGCAGTATCTGCATAAAGGATGCTCGAGTTGCGTTATGAGAGTCAGGAATAGAAACTCGCCTTTGAATGACTCCCCTTTGGTACTACCCATTCTGAGATCTTATCATCTTGACCTCCACTGAGGATGTGCCTGCCGTCAATAGAGAACGTGACAGAACCTATTGGGGATGAGTGCTTGAAGATGCCGATATTTCGCCGATCTGAGATCCGCCAGAGACGGACATGCTTGTCTTCAGATGCGGAAGCGACGAGGGTGCCAGTGGGATCAATGGCAATGGCCCAAATACAGCTAGTATGGCCTTCCAAAGGATGACCGACCTGCTGCCAGGTCAATGAATCCCACTCTCGTATAGTAGAATCATCGCCTCCTGAAAGAAGACGTTTGCCATCCGGCGTCCACACGAGCGAATTGTTGGATTGTGAGTGACCCTTGAAGGATGCGACGCATTCCCTTGTGCCTGGATTATAAATTCGGATATTCCGGTATGTTGCGATGGCAAGAAGTTCACCAGACGGCGAATATTGAATGCAGCGGACACCACTACAGTCGATTGGTTCACCTTGCATCTGCCACGTTTTGGTGCACCAAAACTTCATCGGGCCGTCATATGACACAGTGGCCAGCACCGTGCCATCCGGAGAAAAATCCACCGAGTTGATCCGATAGGAGTGGGCTTTGATGGGTTGGGTGAGTGATTCACCAGTTTCACCGTGCCAGGCGATGATTTCTCCGTTTCCATCACTGCTTGCTATCATTTGACCATCTCGTGATACCGCCAATGTCAACACCTCACTGCTATGCCCCTCCATCTTCTTCAACACAACGCCTGTCTCCAAGTCCCAAAGACAAAGTGTCTCGTCATTCGAGCCTGTAATCATTCGACGCCTATCAGGGAAAACTGCGACCGCCCGTACGCCATCCAAATCATCTTCAAAAGTTCGAAGGGGTGTGGTGCTTGGAATTAGCTGTGACATTTTGCTAGAGGTTGTCGAGGGATTGTGTGTCTTTCTCTAAACTGCACAGGTGCGTGTATTGCGCGTTTTTATGCTGCTTCATGCTAACCTAGTACCGTGACCTCATTTCCATAGACGCCCAAGAAACGAGGTAGTTCGCTTCATCATCATTCCAGCAAGAATGCTCCCCACGACTCACAGCCGCCTTCCTCGTCTGACTCTTCCAGAACCTATTACCTCGTATTCGATTGTGATGGTGCACTTGCTACTTTCCGGTCCTCCAATTTGGCTGAAAGCTATCTATCTTAGATAGCCGCATGGATATCATCGTTTTTGTATCCAGCACTTTCTCCAGCGCTTCATCGTGCAACTTGCCCGATTGCACATGGCTTATATGCAATACCATCTCATCTTGTCGATTTTCAAGATCTGTGTTTGCGCCAGATTTCTTTCTACGGTCTCAAATCTGCTTCTGACGTGGAGTGTCCATCTTTCAAGACGTGTTTTGTCAAAATCGTCAATTTTCAATGTTGCTACTGGCTCATAGCCATGCTTCGAGCGCTTTGCTTCTCGAGCATCTCATTTTCTCGATCAACTCCTGGCCCATTACCTCTCATGTCCATTCGTCTTTCAACCATGCACCATAAAAATGTGCAATATGGTCATCGCTCTACTAACATCGGGTGAGCTCTCACTATTACGTCGACTCAATCTTCGGCCCTACGATATCAAGTGAAAACCACCACTTCAATCAATCATTTACAGTGCAAGACCTTTCTCATATTGTTTGTCTCAGAGTCCACCATGATGCCGGTACCTGACCAGCTAATGTTCCAGGATTCGCGATCCCTCGCCTGACGACGTACTGTAGACTTGGATAGTGAGTCTTCACACCATGCCTGTAGTGCGTCTTTTATTCTCGATGTGAGGAAAACAGTCACCAGATTAATTTCAGACGACCGGTTATTCGAGTCAGCCATATTGTAAGGATATGTTGTAGAGCAACAGTTGTCGGCAGGGCAACCCTGTCTCCACCTACAGACTGAAGACCGTTCCAAAACTACTACTGCAAATTCAAACCACATCCAGAGCTTAGGGAACCATGCGACTCGCTGTCAGCCTTGCTCAAGTTGATCTTCAATTTGAAGAGAGACATCGTTGAGGTATGGGCTCACGCTACAAGAACAAACTCCAGCTCATTCCAGGAGGACATTACCACAAGTTGATCTTCCTGTTCAAGTGAGTCTTGTCTCTTGCTCTCAACACTTACTACAGTGTGCGAAGCAGGTTTTCGACGCCTCGGGTAACCTCGACGCGCGACTGCTGCTACGAGACGAAAACCAGCGCGATTCGAGTGAACGTAGTGTAGATCTACGTAGTTTTATGTGTAGTTTAATGCTTGCTGGCCAGAATTTAAAAAAACTCGCATTCAAATTTTCGTCACCAAAATTTGAAACATTACAAGAAAAATAGTGTTTGGAGGCCCAGGAGGCATACACAGTGATCAGAAATGATACTACGAGGCTACGGGAGGCCGTTCTGTTGACTCGGAGTGATATACATAGGTTGAATCATGTTCTTCATCAGCCTCGACTAAGGGACACTGCTGTACAAAGTGAGTGCCACTGTGACGCTGAGCCCCAGTGAAAATCGACAAGAAACAGGCCGATATGTGGCGAAACAGGTCGAAGTAGACAATGAGGTAAATAGAAATCTAAGAAATTCGAGACGAGAAATGCTCAACTTTGTGCAAAATGCAAACAATCTTTGCTAACGTCAAAAATGCAAGAATGGTGTTGTAATTTGCACAGTGCATTCGACAAACTTAGCATTTGCAACATTGCATATCTTATACCATATTCACGCTTTGCACTTACAGATCGAAATTTATCTAAGTCACATCAGTAAATTCACACATTCCTTACCTTCCTTTTTCGTCACTTGTCGCGAAAATCTCTGACATGACCACCTGTGTAACACCTATTCTCACCCTTATTAGTAATGATTATGGCATAACATATGTGTTACTAACGAGAGGGGAAAGCCTATGCTGCAGTACTTCAGCAATACCCGCAGCACTCAGCAGTCACTTGGGTAATTAAAAAAATGTAGGAATATTTAGATCTGAGATAATGCCTGATTAGATTGATTAGATTGGTCACGCCATCTATTTGTCATCCCCCAGATAGGATCAATTAACTCCGCTATGCCGCTGAACACTTCCCACGCCTTTCTACCCCAACCTCAACGTCATCAATGACGATGAGCTCGATATCCCCCGTCCCCGGCTCAAATCTCAGCGCTCTTTTGTCCCTATTGGATCCCTGATGCCATTGTTCACTCCCTCCACAACCATACACCCACATTGTCCTCTATCTACCGTCATCGCTTCATGCTGTTATCTTTACCATCATGCCATTCTCTCTACCTCCACCACATCACCATCAACTCCAACTGGCAACCTCATGTTGATCGGCCTTACGTCTGCCTGCAACATGCACATTTTTGTTCCTTTCTCCCATGTAAAATTTCTGCGCAACATTCACCACTGCCGCCACCACCATGGGTCCCTCAAGAAAACACATGTCAACGTTGTCAAGGGTTACAATGACACTTCTCAACAGTAGCTCCATGACGGCGCGCACCACACGAGCGTCACTCACTCAAATACGCCAGCAGCGCCTTCTCAGAGCAGACGAAGAACGCCAAACTCGAGGTACGTTTATCATTCTCAATGGTTCATTGCTCACTATGATTAGAAAAAGCCCGACGCATGCAAGAATTGCTTGTTGAAGCGCAGTTGGAAGCCGGGCGTGAAAACATCGATAGCGTGGACTTTGGAGACCATTTTGATCCCAGTGGTGATGTGGATTTCCTCGACAACGACACTGATGAGCCTGTGGGGGGTCCCCTTCTATCCGAATTTTTCAAGACCTGCTCACATGAACGGTAAGTCAAATTCTTTCATTATCCAGTCATCTAATGTACATTCATAGGGTGCCTAGTGTCCACAGGCGTATTGATGTGCGGACTCGAGCACAGCGTCACCAGCACGCTCACAAAGCTTGGACAGATCAGATGCCTGCACTTGTAGAAGCTTACTTAGCATGGAAGCATAACGTGCCCAGCGATGATGGCAATACAGCAGCGTCTTACATATTCCATGTCGACATTGTCGGAATTGCAGGTAAGCCGATTCTTTTTAAAATATATTGCCCTTGGTTACTAACTCACATCACAAGATTTCAAATGCGCTGTCGCTATTCAACAACATCCTGATGAACCTGCCAACAAGGCACTTCTTCGTGCGGGACTTATCGGATGCTCCCCACTCCAGCCGTCTATTGCCATTCGCTTAGAATGCCTTGAACTGTATCATCAACTACGACGACGCCAGTCCTCACTCAGTATCCAGGCCATTACCAAAGTGCTGTGTGCGCTTCACAATGTAAGATTCTTCTTTATGTTATCTTGTTACTTCGGACTCACTTACCACACAGGTAACATACATTCGGCAGTGTCGTGAGCAATTCTCCACTGCTTTTGACATCTATTTGCAAATCTTGCGGCACGTGCAGAGTCGTGTTGACTGCGTCCTGGGCAGGGACCCTGACCAGTGGCAGATGAATGGCGCTTGCCCATCTTGCGCATTTAAGGTGAGCATCTCTTCATTGAGATCATAATTTGAATTAATCCCGTACATTTAGCAATTGGATGAGCCAACATTATCACCAGCACGCCTCCATGCCATGGATGGTAATTTTTCTGTCAAGCGGTTGGATGGCTCTGGACATGCGGACCCGAGAATATTCCAGAGCCGGTATTTCATTTCCGAGGCCGAAGTTGACCGATTTAAGGATGATGTTCAACGTCGCTCTGGTGGGCGCTCTGCAGCAGACTCAACAACAGGTGCTTGCACAGAGAACTGGACTGCCGCCAAGTCTTTCGAGGAGAACAAAATTACAGTGTTCGAGCAGACTGGGATTTTTCTTGTTGCGTGTCGTCATGGGATTATCGAGTGCGTAAGCGAGATGAAGCGCAGCGGTGAACTGTAAGCTTTCAATTTATTGCATTGTTCGTTGCTAGCTAACTATTTGTCGATAGCGCAAAATATGGTCTAGCTGCTGTTGATCGGGTGCTAGATATCTGCGGTGCTGATCAAGCCATTGGACATGACATCGCTTGCTCGTCCCGAAAAACGATCACGTCAAGCTCCATTGGTGCCAAGGCAGCTGAACTCAAGCTGCAAGTCATTGTAAACGCGTTCCATGGGTTCTCACATGAACGCCGCTGTCAATTGCAAAATCACCCCTTATATTTGAATGGCCTAGGCCTTGAAGACCTCGAAACTTGTGAACGCATCTTTGCTAGCTCGAACACTGCTGCCATACTGATCAGACATGCATCATACTTCCATTGGATGCAATTCCTCGACCTTCACTTTGATCAGTGGGACATGGACAGGTATACCGAGCTGAGTACGTGTATCATTACAAATGACGGCATCTCTGACTTCTTGTAGGCGCGTTTTTGCACAACAATTATGTTCAAGCCCTTCAGATTATCGAGACTGACACACCAGTGCTTGATGAGTTTAAGCACACTCAGAATATCTCTGATACAGACTTTGTAAAGTGGCGAAACGAGGAGTACGAATACCTAAGTCAAGTTGCTGTGGAGCCTGCTTCGGATGCCGTTGTGGTGGCTTATGTTGAACTTCTCGAGAAACTTCGATTTGCAGAGTTCGTCTTTGCACCATGTTATTTATTCTTGTCTCATCGCATGTTTTAGGGAGACTTACGGTAGTGTCACATCTGTACCCTTCCTCACGTACACTCCTGCCAATTTCACTCACACCTCTGGCCTCAATTCCAACACGCGCAACAGTTCCAAGGTGTTTGAAACCGAGTACACTTCTGCACTACGCAAGTATGAGCTTCAATTGAACGTCATTGAATATTTCGAGCAGCGCCATGGCATCCGAGAGCGGTGGACACCACACCAACCAGACTATGTGCAGGCAGTACAATATTCCCAGGAACGGCATTTTATTCGGTCGGTTGAAGAGTTAGAGGGTTTGGTCGTTCGGCGTCTTTTTGAGATGTCAAAGGCTAATCTCGCTGGCACAGGTACGTGATTACGTCTTGAGATAAATAGTGTGATTCATGGGCTGTATAGGTTACAAGATGCGCAAGTATATCTCAAAGGCCATTACCCGACGTTCTGCTGCCATCCGAACAGCCTTGGACAAGTACAATATACTGGCACCCTTACAAGATCCACCACGTCCAGTTCTTGACTACTCTGAAGTGGTCGGATTTGTTTCCCTTGGCGAATTCTCGCTTTTAAAGCACTCATGCCATCATATCCTCACCAAGCCATGGTCGGTATCTGCCAATCGCGAGATGGCTGCAAAGTACTTCAAATTGGTGCGGTCACACGAAGAGATTGTCCGCCTCAACGTCGAAATCAAGCGCTTACAGAGCTGGGTTGAGCATGAGGACAGGAGCATACTTGAGACTATTGATTCCCTTCTCGCTGATGATCCAGACTCTTTGCTTGTTGCTGAACTCAAGGAATTCTATGCTAAGCGCCACCACATCAACATGAATCATCGCAAACACCTTCAAAAGACATATGCGCTTCAGGGATATACGGGTGAACGCCCGCAAATGACTGTTCACTCAACAGTGCTGGACAAAGAAAAAGATGACGGGGAGGATGATGAAGTGAATGAGGAGGCAGTCAGGCTCGAGGATATGGTGGCGCATCTGATGTTGTAAATTTTGCACTATCAATTCTACATAAACTCACATACTCCCTCCACGTCCGTTTCTCATTTGAACCCTTTGAATACACTCATTAGCTTATTCGTTCAACTCAATGTCACTTGTCTAATATTCGTTGACCTAGTGTTCATGCCTTACTATACGCTCGTGATGCTTCAAATACGGTAGAGACTCATGGGACTAGTAGTTGAGTCAGTGTTCCCTGGAATTGAGACTTTGATCCGGTCACTTCGTTTGAGCACGCTCTTCTCTGTTGTGCCATTGTCTTCAAGCCTTATCACTGGCTAATAATCCAAATCACTAAGTTGTAGCACTCAGGATCACCCATGTGATATTTGAAAGACGGTGCATTGAAAGATGGCGCATGGGCCAGGACTAGCATGTGTTCAATTACATATGCTGAGTGCTCTATTACTCAGTAAGTCGTGCTGTAATTACACTGCTTATCTATACCATCTTCTCTTCAGCTCTTTCCATTCTCCCCACATCAATGTTGTCAATGTCCCGCGACTCATCCAGCCTCAAAGACTTCCCCACCAAGGATATTTCTATGCCGAGCCGTTTGGATTATCTTGATCTTCATGGTGAAATAGTAAGTCCATCAATCTTTTGAATCATTCAACTTGAACACGCGATTTTTTAAAGAAAGATTACTTTGAGATCAAACTGGCTGTTGCCTTCGAATTCGTCAAAGTACCGGGTCAATTCTGCTCAAAGCCTTCAATGACGGCTGCTGTCCTATCTTCTTGCCCCCTCAAGAACCAGGATGAGGTTGTAATGGCCACAATCATTCATGACATCTGGCTCCATTGGCTGGTTCCACTTGTCCGCGAGCGCTGGTTCTGCTGGGATACAGTTGAGCTACCTGAAAAACAGCGTCAAAGTATGTATAGTTAACCTGGAGTTTGGCTTTTGTTCTAATAGTCATGTTGTAGGGATAGCGGCATTGGACCAAAGTCATATCACCCTCTCTGCACATCGTCAACAGGATGAACTCTTGTTTCCAAGTCCTTCAGACTCGCTCAATCTCTCTCATACTCATCTGTCTTACAATGACAGTCTCGCGTCTCCCACATTATCTCAGTTGTCATCCTCATGGTCTGATGGTATCGGCTCAGCGGATATCACTTTCCCTACCTTTTCCGACCCAGCCTTCACTTCCACACCACTCCCTCAACTGGCGGCACTTCCTGTATCCAAGGATTGTGATCTCACTGCGAGTGATATATTGGCCAGTGGGATTACCAAGCGACGTACTACAAGGGGTCTTGGACGGTCTTCTGCGACTGGTGTATCATCAGCAGGCGCCCTTGTGCCCCCGCCTTCGCGGCCATTTGTTTTAGCAACACAGTCTCCAACGAAAATTCAATCACCGGCTAAAGTCGTTGCTGGTACTACAAGGGGTCTTGGACGGTCTTCCGCGACTGGTGTATCATCAGCAGGCGCCCTTGTGCCCCCGCCTTCACGGCCATTTGTTTTAGCAACACGGTCTCCAACGAAAATTCAATCACCGGCTAAAGTCGTTGCTGCCAATGCGAAGGGATCGGATAAACACAAGGTGCGTGTCCTGACCCTGGGAATCACCCTGACACTAATGAAAAAAATGCTTAGACTGACGACAAAGTACCTGCTGTTGATTATGGTGCACCACCAGTGGGCACCCTCGTGCCCCCAACATCACACCTGTTTACCTTGGCAACACGGTCTCCGACCAAAAACAAATCACTGGTTAAAGTCTCTGCTGCTGGTGCGAAGGAATCGGATGAACACAAGGTGCGTGTTCGGACCCGGGGAAACGCCCTAACACTAACTGATTTTAATGAAAAAAATGCTTAGCCTGCCAGCATCACACAGGCACGAAATGCGGTGCAAATACAAACAACGATGCGCGGCCATGAGGATAGAATTTCGGTAACGAACCATTTCTACCTCATGACATCCGATCCAGGCCCAGTTGGCCCAATTCACGATGCAGGATATAGCTGCATTTCTCATGAGATTGCCAGTGTACTTGCTGGTCTTTCTCTCCACCACTCGACAATGGATGAGATCTGGCGCTGTGTCCAGCAGGTCGAGGGGTACAAAGCTAACTGTTGGACGGCCATTCTTATGAAGCTGGATATCCCTGAAGATCGTTGTCAACAACTCATCAATGTCATCAGTAGTGCAAGTCGTGACCGTCAGCTTCGTGAGTTTCTACTCGGAATCTATTTCAATGCCCACTCACATTCATTTATTTTAGTTCACTTCTAGTTCGCTCCATCTTCGCATGTATCTTTAATGTTGTTTGTTTGTACCACGCATGTTTCAATCTATGTCCCTGGATTTGCCCTGTATAAAATATGCCTGCATGTCTGTTGTTTCAATACAACCTCCCTGGACCATGGTCACTCGTCCAACCACTAAGATTCACCGAGCTCGAGCTCAACTGACGGCAGCTCAAAAGGTTCAACGGCGGGTCCGTCAGAAAGAGCTGGCAGGTGACATCGACACGGCAAAACAGTCATACGAAACAGAGGCTGTTGAGATTGCGCAAAAACATGGCCGGTGAGCACAGATTCATACATATTTTCGTTATTGTTAATATTAACTATCTCATATTAGTTCACTCAAGTGGACGAGAAACCAACTATTTCTCCGTAGTCGCATGTTGCAGCAGACAAGACGCGTGAACTCCTGGAATGCGTTCATCAAAGCTCAACTTCAGGATGCAAATGAAGGTCGGTCCACAATTTTATGACAGAATAAAACTAGCACTCACATTTTTTAGGACTTGGCAGAGGGGATCGCTTGAAACTCACGGCATTCATTGCAGAAAACAAGGCAAGATTGCTGCGGGATTATGGCAGACTCACTGTCGCCGAAAAGCAAGCTTATAATGTTGATGTTCTTAAATCTCGAGAAGCGAAGAACCGTACCACACGGGCAAACCCCAAGGCCGTCAAACATGATATGAATGCTGCATTCACGTCAATGGATCGTGAGGTACGTTTTCATTATGTAATTGTGCTTCGAGTTGCTGAAATACACTTAGTGGATGGCTCTTCATGCGCGGACTGGCATGGAAGGTTTTTACGTTGCCATACGAGGCGGAATCGAGGATCTTGTGGAGCCGAAAATATTTTTCACTGAGAAGTCTCAAAAGTTCGTTCAGGACGTCCTAGGAATTGAACCACAACACCTCGGACTCAAATTAGAGGCCTTCGTTATTAGCAAGCTTGGTATGTCTTTCCCTCAACACTGTTTCGTACTAACTTTTCCAAAGATGAATGTGTTACTCTCAACCGTCAGCGACCACTTAATAAACTCATCAGTGATTGTCGCGAGCTTATACAGGATGAGCTAGGTACTACTTTGTGTTGTCAAATTTCATTCCGTTACTTATCTAAACCTTCAAAGAATTTTTCTTGATGGAGAAGAATGTGTCAGGCAAAGTTAGAATGAATTACACAAACTACGAGCGCGCTATCGTCGAACGTTATGGTGTAGAGCTATACAACTGGCCTCTGCCAGGGACAGTGAAAAATCCCTCAAAGGTTGGTGGAAGAGCGCATGTTCAGAAATTACTAGATGCCCTCAAATCCCATTCCTGCAAGTGGGTCTCTCTCTCAGAGGATGATCTTCGAGACCGGATGACGGAGAACAGGGAATGCCAGGCACGTGGGGAGCAAGTTTATGTGCCGAGGAAAGCAAGGGTGCGCGTGTCACAACACGCGAGCAAGGAGATGGTTGACAGTGACGAGTCAAGCTCGAGCTCTAGTTCAGATGAAGATTAGTATCATAAGCACCTATGGACACATTGAAAATGACACATACCGCCAAGCATTTGCTTTCAAAAAATTCATTGTGCACGCACCATATGAAAGAGAGAAGAAAAACAGCAACATTGAGGCCAACACCAGAAGTCCAGTAGAGACAAAGAAGTGGGATATGTGTGGGGGTGGAGAGAACTTGCGCAGAAGCTGACGTGGAGGTTCAGAAAGAATCGGATATGTGTGGGGGTGGAGAGAATGCGTGTGGCGTGGAGAGAACTTGCACTGAAGCTGACGTGGAGGTTCAGAAATAGTCGGATATGTGTGGGGGTGGAGAAAATGCATGCAGAAGATGATGTGGAGGTAGAGAGAATGGCATGAAGGTAAAGATAACGGCGTGAAGCGATGACGGTAGATAGAGGGCAATGTGGGTGTATGGTTGTGGAGGGAGTGAACAATGGCATCAGGGATCCAATAGGGACAAAAGAGCGCTGAGATTTGAGCCGGGGACGGGGGATATCGAGCTCATCGTCGTTGACAACGTTGACGTTGGGGTAGAAAGGCGTGGGAAGTGTTCAGCGGCATAGCGGAGTTAATTGATCCTATCTGGGGGATGACAAATAGATGGCGTGACCAATCTAATCAATCTAATCAGGCATTATCTCAGATCTAAATATTCCTACATTTTTTTAATTACCCAAGTGACTGCTGAGTGCTGCGGGTATTGCTGAAGTACTGCAGCATAGGCTTTCCCCTCTCGTTAGTAACACATATGTTATGCCATAATCATTACTAATAAGGGTGAGAATAGGTGTTACACAGGTGGACATGACGCTAATTAGTTGTACTTAGTCACTTGTTATTATTTTTTCACAAGCACTTACAAGTGGCGTCAAGCAGTTAAGTAGCGAAAGTGAGAAAAGTGCAAGTGCGTTGTATACAATTGAATTAAGTAGTTAAAATAAATAATAATACTACTAAGCTGCTCGCTGTGCTCGACAACTAGCAGCGTGAGAAAACGTCGGCGGCTGAACAATTCGTTTGTCTTCAGCCCAATATCATTCACTAGCAAACACAACTCACTTTGATCAACAAACAATGAACCTAGTGGCAATGGTAAGTCTTCCTAGTCTGCATCTCATGTGTGGATGGATGTGATCGCTGACGGGATCATTCGTAGCACTTAGTCCAGTCTGCACATCAAGATCAGTGACGCGTTGTAGTAGAGACGCGTCTCTACTACACACAAGGAAGGTGCAACCAAGTGAGGGGAGCAGAAGCCAAAGGGAGAGGGGTTATGAGGAGTGTGGGGGTTGGTATTTGGAGGGCATTGAAGGTTCTTTGCGGGTGCCTGGATCAAGCGACGCTCGAACGCGTTCACGACATGGCGTAAGCTGCGTGCCGGCGAACTGGAGGTGAGTCAATGTATTTTGCTAAATGAACGGCTGACTTACTTTGATATTAGAATCATTGGAACGAGTTAAGGGAGAAGAACGTAGGGAAGATGGCCTAGGCGAGGTATCAACATATGATTTTATGTCGACTGAATTATTGTACAACACATACCATAGCAGCTCCAAAGAACGCCACCCACTCAAGATCAACCAAAGTCCCTGCAGCAAGATGAGGGAAAGCAGCATAGTTTGCGTGAATGAGGTTCGGCGTGCTTGCAATGTTCCCAGACTGATTCAATGCTCGATTGTAAAGTATATTTGTTACCAGATTCATCATGGTCGTTCTCCGTTCCAAGCGTGTCTTTGGAGACAATGTTCTTCCCCAGCGAACCAGCAAAAGTCTACTTGCCCTCATGTGGCTCACCCTGCAAGATAAAGTTCAGCCAGGACGTCTTGGGAGGATAGCGTGTGCCATGATGGGTGTGTCAGGTAGTGGACCATCAAAGGAGACTTGACTGCATGCAGGGGAACATGGGGTGTCTGAAGGCTGCCGCGGTGGGCACATACCACTGGGCACGAACTGCGGATATGGAGTAGCAAGGGTTGCTAGGGCTGTTGTGATGAAGATGACAGGGTGGAAGGAGACCATTGGATTTTGACCTTGAGAGCGATTTAGAGTGAGAGACAACTCTGGTGACATTGAGTCAGGAATTGAGCCGGGGATATAAGACATCCAGCATCTCTGGGAGTCGACGTTGTTGGAGTCGAGTGAATCAGTAAAGTCGTCTTGCGGACGTGTTTTGATTTGAGGCGGGTGGAGGACAAGGGTTCTATCAACGAGTGAGATGGGGATACTATCATAGGATGAGGCACACGAACTGCTGAGTGGTGAACACAATGGTCCAGTCGAGGCGAACAGACATCAAAGTCCTCCACAATGCCCTGCAGGACAATGGATCGACACCGGAGGTACACTCGTCCACAAGGACGATCTTGGAGCCTCCAACAAGTCCAATAGCGAGCTGCAGCTTGCGCTTCTGACTGCCTGAGAGAGTATTGGCATTGGCATGGATCTTTTTGCCGAGATTGCAGTCATTAGTACATCTTGGTGTATTCGTCGTAATGCATGACAACGTCGTTTTGTGTCATTGGGTTGTGCGATGGGAGTGTCGTCTTTGTCTCTGTCTCCTCAAAGTTCGGCGATCACGACACGATCTCAAATGCATGGTGATCAGCAAATTTATTAATATAGAATGAGCGAAAAGCATCATAGGAGTGAAAATACTCGATGTTGTCAGCAATGAAGTTGGGACCATAGACAGGGATCAAGTGGGCTGCGTGGTAAATTGTGTCAATATGGATGATGGCGAAGTTTGGGGTGCCATCGTCATGAACAGTTGGACGTACTATCCACATGCCAGTATCCTTGTCCGCACAGTTGCCAACCTTGTCGAACCACTGAACGAGGGCACATGGATATGTGACCCAATTAAACTTGAAAGAAAAAAAACATTTGACTCTTGCGACTTCAAGCCCTCTCATCCCTTCAAGGTCTGGATTGGCGTTGACAAACACACAATCATTACGGGCAGCAACATTCCGCCAGAGTGGACAAGCTCGTATCTGTTCACGTCGCATGCTGCCAATGCCGCTGGGATCGCTCGGGGCATAGAAAGTCGCAGCTGCAGAATTAAAGACATAAAGCCTGCCATCATGCCGAGGACAGCTAGCAGCGGGGACATCCTTGGGGCTGCGGGGATCGTTAGGGTGGAGTTGAGAGAACAGAAAGTAACGGATGAGGCGTCGCAGGTGAGGTACATTGACCTCATCTGCTAGCTCCATTACAGTCCGTGCCCGTTTTTGTTCTATGAAAACTTAGTGAGTATTCAAGATGACACATGAGAGCATCACTTACGAGGTGTCCGCGCAAGCTGCACAAAAGCGAGCACAGTTGGGCCATCAACAGCTTCACCATCGTCAACCTCACCCTCAACTTCTGGTGCGATCACTGGGGCATTTGGCTCATCTTCAGGGCCAACAGCTACACATCGAGTTAGTAAAATGACATGATTAAATATGAAAACTTACTGAGAGTGGCCACAGCTCTTGATAACACAGAGCCGACAAGCATCCCACGAGCAGCAAAGTCCAGGTGAGATGCTGTGAGTTTATCAAGCCGTTGATTGGTCAATAGCATTTGACCCAGGGCATTGTGCTTGTTAGACCACCGCCAAGGTTCCTTGACTGCCTTGATGTGCTTGGATTCCGTGATTGACGAACATAATCCGTTTGGGGCACCAAACAGTCGGATCATGTCCGCATAGTGAGTCATCGAGTGTTGACGAGGTAACGAGAAGTGAGGGACTGTGCCTGTGGTTTCGAATATCTTGCGGTAGTGGTGGAACCGAGTGAGCGCATCATTGAGTTGAACCAGAGAGGCTTCGGTAATTACATCGCGTCGTGCAATATAACAAAACTCTAAAAGAGCGCGAAATGCGCACACCATGTCTTGAGGTACATGGCCTTCAATAGCCGAAAGGAAAACCTTCATGAGGGCCTTGGAATCGTTACCCATCCACTGTTTGAAGCCACGGCTGTCGGGAAATCGCCGTAGCCCAGTGAATGATGCCACAGCAGCAATTCTGACTGATTGTTAGAAAATGCCGAATGGATGAGTGAGTTCACGTACCTGTGATCTATGTCACTCATGATCTCTTCCCCTCGTTTGGTCCCATGTGTGAGTTTGAGATACTTTAAGACCCAGTCCACAAGATGATCCTTGAAAGCGCCTTTGACTAGCTGGTGGAGGAGATCGAAGGATATCAATTTATGAATGTCAGCTCGGGGGAAATCATTTGTGAATGGCTGTACAAAATAAATAAGTACATAATACGAGAGTGGGTAGTATCACTCACGATGAGAACACTAATGATACCAAATTCATGCCACAATGTATCTGAGTCTATATGTTCAGATACGAGGAGATCTGTATGCTCTTGAGTGCGTGGGAGATTACTGCCGCCATCCAGGTCACCCCGATGTGCAAGACATCTACAAACATTGTCAGTAAAAGTTAGGTAGAATTAAGAAAGAGCTCACTTCGGGCACCAGTTTTTGACGGTGCAAGATAGCACCAGTTGCTCCTCATAGTCAGCTATGTAAGGTCCTAGACCAAATATGATGTGTCGAAAATGACTGTCTGCACAACGCAGGACCTCGTACTTGGTCATCACAGGCTTCAGGGTGGATAGAATCGCGGATAGCGAGCAGTGAAAAAGCTGGCGGCGAAATAGACGAAACAAATCGTCGTGAGCATATTTCCTAGTAGCTGTGCAATAGGTCAGATGAAGGGCACAATATTGAATGTTAATATACGTACTTGTTGGTATAGAGAGGAAACCAATGATAACGAGAGCATCGCGATGAGCGCGTCACACATTGTTGTGCACATTGCCGATTGAGGCATACAAGGGGTAATATTCATTATTACCCGTGCCCACAGATACGGTGGTCTTGTCACTCCCAAGGATTATTGGGACGAACATTGATCCATGCGTGTTCGGATCCTTTGATATCTCGTCCTGATAAAATGTTAGTGTGCCCCAAATTATAAGAAATGTATCGAATACGTACGGCTTGTTGCCATGCCCAATCTCCAGACATAAAGTCTTTCCATCGGCATGTATTGTCCGATGAATCATACTCTCGAAATGGCGCATAGTCAATCTCACCCTTGTAGGTGGTATTGGCCAACATGTTGTGTGCCATCACACGAGGGTCTCTGTACCAAACTTCATAGTCTTTGCCCATCCACAGACTCTGATCGTTCTCAGGGCATTCCCCCGCGTATTGAACTGAGAGACATTGCCAAGGGACATTGCCAAGCTGTGTAGCGTCAATGACCTTGTGCAAATCCTTGTGGTCTGCGAATGGAGGGGAGTTGTTGTGTTTTAATAGCTGTGCAGCCATCAAGTCGAATAGTATGTCCGAAGCTTTGTTAGACATATGGCATTGCTTGAAGGTAAACTCTGCCATTGCAAACTCAACATCACTGCGATATGGACTCCGGTCGTGAGGAGACTTCAGTGGAGCAGGAGTTGGTGGTGTACCGGGCGGTAGAAATACACCATCAGCTGTGCATAGCAGTCCTAAGAGCATGTCTGAGTCACAATTCATGAAAGGGCAATGATTGAAAGGAACTTACCATTGAGGAGCGAATGATACGTACGATAGTAACGCCCGCTCGCGTCCGTGAATTCTGACTCTGGATCCTCATCGACATTAGGTGGGGGTGGCGAGAAATCAGGTGGGGGTGGCGAGAAATCAGGAGGAGGTAGCGAGAAACCAGGAGGAGGTGGCGAGAAACCAGGAGGAGGTGGTGAGAAACCAGGAGGTGGTGGCGACTGAGGCGGTGTTGGTAGAAAATCTTGAGCAAGTGCAACTGGATGGCACGCATGCATGTGTTGAGTGCGGCCTGAGGTGTTTTGAAACCAGCGCATACAGCCTGGAGATAAACATGGAAACTGAAGGGAACGATGAGTAGGGCGAGTTCCAGGCATGGTATGAGGAGTGCAGGTTGATACAGTGTATGGCTAGCGAAGCAGAGACTAGGGAAAAATTCAGGGTTCAACGATGGCCTCTAACATCGGGTCCAGACTCTGCTTGTTTTGGCGCCACATCGGGATGAAAATGGGCGGCAAAGTTCTGGTTACATGGACAGTTATGTAACCACACCACCAGAAACTTTTGGTGAACTTTATGTTGCCGGGCCACCGGAAAGGTTTTGGTGAGTATTGTCACCTCACCACCAGAACTGAAATATCCCCAGTGCACGTCAATATACCAACGGACAGGTTTTAGTAATGTTGATACTCACCAGACTAAGGTATTTCAATTTGGCGTGGGTCCTGTTATTCTGCCGAAAAAGTGCTGGCATATATGCTCCGGAGGTTATGGCAGTCGCAGTAGACTCACAGTACTTAGACAAGTACGTCAGACTATTAAGCAGGGTCCGTGAATTATTCAGAGTCAGCTATCAACTATAAAATTTAAAATGTAATGAAACTCACCTTGAACTCCTGGTAACCTGCCGCCGCCAACTTTCTTCAGCCTCCAAATCCCTCCCTCGACACAATGTCTCAGCCCAAGACAGTTGCGCAGCGCATGGCAACTCGGCCTAAGAATGCAACTCAACATCCAGGACGCATCATGATTGAAAGTCAGGGAAAGAGACGTACCGCTGTTCAGAAGGCCACTGACGACCAGTGCGAAAGGGAGGCAAAGGAGGCAAGTCATAAAGCTGTGCAGGAAAGTTATCAGCGTATTGCAACTATGCAAGCACAGATGCAGGCTGATCAAGAGAATGCCTGTGTTGACGCACCTAAGCCTAAGCCTCCTCGTGCATGCCCAGTGGGGAAGGCTGCAAAAACCTCGAAGACCCCCAACTCGACTATGGATGGTAGGCAAGCAGGAGTAGAAATTGTCGCCACTGATAAGCCTGTTGTCGCCAAAGGCAAGGGTCAAAAGGGTAGAGCCAGACAGTTAGCAGCTGGTGCTAATGTTGAACATCCTGCAACTGATGAAGACTTGGAGGAGGAGCCGGTAGCAGCAAAACCCCAGAGGAAAAAAGGCCACCAAACCGCTAGTGAGAGATGCGATTGAAGCGTTAAACGCTGGTGCCGTTATCGATGGATCAACAAAGGCACGTGACGCAAACATCAAGACGATTGATATGTAAGTCTTTCTCTACCTAGTAACTATGAGTCTCCTTTTGACTGAAACTGCCCTTTTTTTCTTCGATGTCACAATAAATAATTCTGATACTGCAAGTCCCAAAAATTTTTCGTTTGCTGGACATGTTCCGGGGTGGATATCGACTGTTCCCACGAACGCCTCAAAGCCATCCTCCAAGGCTGCTACTACGCACTCACGCAGTGGCTAGTACTAGCTCCACTTTCTCTAAGCTCACAAGAGGGAACACTATCAGCAGCAATGTTCCACCCCCGTCCACAACCCATCAGTATTCCCGATGCGGGTCTGCTTTCTCGAACCTGTATGCGTCTGATGCTGACGAGACGAGTACGACTCGGAGGAGCTGTTCACCAAACCTCTTTCTGGTTTCAAAGGCAAAAAGGCTTTAACTGTGAGTCCTGATCATATTTAGATTCAATTTGATTGTAGTTTCAATGAAAACTGCAGATCGTGTCCAAAGCACTTGACGATTGTTTTCCCTCATGGTGCAACCTCAGAACCTGAGCAGCCTGATCCAGTTGAGGATGCCAAGCACGCAGAAGTCCTCAGCGATATCCGCGACCAGATTATCTTCATGAATTCGGGTATTGGCGACATCGCCCCTCCTCCACAGCTTGCCTCCCTGGGGGACTATAAGTCCGATTCCGATGCCAGTCACGAGCTACAGGCCGCGGATTATGACTCTGACCTTGTACCTCCACCCCTCGCCCAAAAACCCTCTTCCCGCTCCGCCTTCCCAGTGGATTATGAGTCGCTGGCTGCAAGCCAGAAGCGGAAACAGCCACTTCTTCTGAGCGAGGACGACTTATTGTCGCTGTCATCAGATGATGAAATCGTGGAGAGCACTAATGACCGTATGATCGCAATTAAGGCTGAACCTGCTTTTGAACCAGTGTCCACGCACCGGTTGACGTCTATGGTTTGTGTTGTTTGCTTGATTCTATGTTTAACTGATTGCAAGTTGTCAGACCAACATTGCTACCACTCTCAAAGCCCCTCCGGCGAAACGGCTGAAGTCCGAATCGTCCACTACCACTATAACTGGTTCCCATCGCGCTATTGCCACTGCTATTGCCACTCCCTCCAAGGCAATTGCACGTTCTGCATTCAGGAAGAAGCATCTTCCAAAGGGTTGTCAGATGGCAAACAAGTGGGCAAGGGAGTTCATTCCTACTGCCATTCGCTGTGTTGGCGATTTATCTGAAGTATGGACGCTATCAGATGACATTCTCTGTCCTATCTTGCAGTCAGCCTGGGACGCGGTCTACAAAGACAAGATTCCACACACGGTTACAGCAGACGGGCCTGTCATCGCCCTCGTATGTTTTTTTTTCGCACATGATGTAAATCTGATCATTTTATTTGTAGACCCTCCAGCGGTTGTCAGAGTGGCGCAATAGCATTAGCAATGTGGCTCTCGTTGTACTCGCTAACTTCATGATCTCGCAGGAGGACCTCAACACCGATCAGGACCGTCAAGATTTCGCATCAGGCTTGCTCGAAAGGCTCTGCTTTTTGTTTGGGGACATCTCAGAGGACGGAGAGATGTCCAGACCATTCCAGTCTGACCTCCTTGTGCAGGTCCTTGTGCAGCACAAGTGTGCCACATCTGGCGCTGTCAACATACCAGGAACAAACAACACATTGCCGGGACACTCGAAGGGCGCTCTCGCTCTTGTTACGGCAGCGGCATGTATTTTTTTCCTCCTCATACAGCTGACTCACCCTGTGTTTTAGATGGAACGTGCCATCAAACTTTTTGCCAATGGGCAGATGCTTCTGAGCGACATCGACACTGCTGGCAACGGCCGAAACAACAAGACCCCGCTGCACATCAATCCGTCAACGGGTAAAGAGAGTAGTGTTCCATTGGCGTTTTCAGATGCCAATTGGGGCGTGCAGACCAGGGCTTACATCACGTCTATCAGCCGCTTGCCAGACTCGGTCGTTTACCGCAACTCGGAGCTCGCGCAGAGCCTTGCCATGAAGAGGCGTGGCACACGGATGGAGGTGGATGATGAAACTGAGGATGAGCGAGCCCTCATTTTCTAGAGGTAATGTTCTTCGCTCTTGTTTTCATTCACTACTATCTCGAATCTGACTACTACTACTAGTAGCTGGTACTACCTGGGTTGTTTTCTCGCTGCCACACTGTCGCCGTCTCATTGCTGTCGCTGCCGTCTCATTGCTGTCGCTGCCGTCTCATTGCTGTCGCTGCCGTCTCATTTCTGTCGCCGTCTCATTTTTAGTTTCACACTTATTCTACTACTACTACTTATTTCTCTCGCTACCTACTTAGTCGTCTTGTTTGGTTGAAATGCAAATGTTTTTTTCCTTGTAACAAGAGTGATTAAGCACAAATAAGTCGAAAATAAGTGCGAAAAAGGGGATATAAATTAAACCTATCATGATTGCAATGCAATACATTCTCAAATAAGTGCACAAAAAGTGGAAAAAAAGCGAAGAAAAGCTAAATACAAGAGGAAGGGATCTGCTTTTGAACTTGTTGAAGCTTGTGACAAGGAGATATGGTTCTTGTGCGCTCTTGTGAGAAAATAAGTGACGAAAAAGGAAGGTAAGGAATGTGTGAATTTACTGATGCATGATGATGGCAAAGGAAGCATGGCATGCTGTAACATCGACAACTATTGAGCATTGTTGGAATCACACCGAAATTCAACCGTGAGTAAGCATGTCATTTATTATTAACAGGGATCTCATCTGTAAGTAGGGACAGTTCATAGTCTGACAAGCACGGTGAACAGTGGCCCCCATGACCCTGTTGCGTGGAAAATTTTCATGAATTTGCCTCCAGTGAAATGTCTCTGCCTGAGCCGAAACTCGCCTAGAACATCACCTCACTGACCGCTATGCCGACACCGATTGGAGACCTGCTTTAAAAGCAATTATGGATGCCGAGGGTGACATAGATGCTGCTCTTAATGCTGTTGACACACTTGCTGCTGCAGCGTCTTGACGAACTGGCCTTAAGATCAGGATTCCCGCACGTCCAAAAACACTCACCCAAGTTACATCCCTCGAGACCGAACTCATGGACTCGATTGATGAGCTGAAGTCTCGTAATCGCATTTTTGGCAAGCCCCCACAGTCGAAGAGCTTTTGGACCCTGTTGAAGAGAGGGAAGTTGGTGGTCATGATTACGAGTTTCCAGGTGGGGACAAAGACATTGTTGAGGAAGTTCAAAGACAGATGGCAATTGAGAGGGGGGATATCATAGAAGTTGATTCAGATAGCGAGGAACACGAGGAAGATGAAAAGACGACACTGGAGTACACTTTCACAGAAGTTATTGCATTGTCACAGCAACTCGAAGAAGCTTGCCTTCAATTTGGTGAGCTTGGTGCCTCATTTGACCTGTTGAAACGGTTGCGGGCATTTAGGGCTTGCGTGCGCAGGGAGGAAATTCGAGGGGCAAAGCAGAGAACAATAGATTCGTTCTTCGGTAAATAGTTAATGATATGTCTTGTGCCACTCTCGGGTGTCACACTCTGAGGGAGGTCACATTCTGTCACTATTGTGACACAACTTCGTTCTGCATAAGTGGTGATAATGCATAGCCTCAGAGGGGTCCCGACGTTATGCATTATGAAAAAGTGTACTGTACTTCATTATGAGGATGACGCCCTTGGTGAGTGTTCTGCGCGCCGTTCACGCACATCTACTGACTTCTCGTACCTATTTTCTTCCCTCTCACCATATGC
>JABBWB010000415.1:0-31858 GCA_016628085.1 Suillus occidentalis
GATCCGAGCCCCGGCAGTCCACAATTTCAGGGGTTCGGGGTTCGGCACGTTGTGAACATTTCACATTTATATTTTTGCGAATGTTGTGCTTCTGGTGTCCATGCTTTCCTGTTTTGAGACTCGGTGACTTGTTTTGTGACAAATAGCATACAGTGCACACCAGGGTTCATGTGCGGGGTTTTCCCACCCATCTATGTGATACATCCAAGGTCGGCCCACCCATCTATATAATACATCCAACATCGACCCACCCATCTATATAATATGCCCCACCTTGGCCCACCCGTATACGCAATACTCCCCCACCCCGGCCCACCCGTATATGTCATATTCCACCCCCTCGGCCCACCCGTCCATGCAATAAATATTTTATACCACCCTCGGCCCACCCGTATATGTAATATTCCACCCCCTCGGCCCGCCCGTCCATGCAATAAATATTTTATACCACCCTCGGCCCACCCGTATATGTAATATTCCACCACCTCGGCCCACCCGTCAATGCAATCAATATTTTATACCACCCTCGGCCCATCCGTATATGTAATATTCCACCACCTCGGCCCACCCTTATATGTAATACACCCCCCCTCGGCCCACCCGTCTATATAATAATGTTTGCCTTACACCTCTCTTCAGCCCAGCTGTCTATAATATCCTACTCTACATATTACCTGGATGGGCCCACCCATCTCCATGAATCATCATATTTCCCCGGCCCATCCGTCAACATCAACAATATATATATCATTGGCATACATGGGCCCACCCGTACCCATCGGAAATAATTGTACTCCCGGCCCATCCGTCATCATCGAGGATATACACAACATGGGCCCATGGTCCGCTGGCCCGTCTGATACGGGATATTATGTAGGTCGGGTGGCCCGTATGATACGGAATTTGTCACTGAAGGGGCTCCGGAACTTGGCTTCTTGTAGGGCAACACAAGCCTCGCACTCGGGATTTGATGTTCTGCAAGACAACATAATGTCATCAAAGGCCATTGTCAGGAGATCACCTGCTGCTCCGGGAACTTGGTAACTTTGATGTATTACCTCCTCTGATTTGGTGGATGTACAACTACCTCAGCTCCGTCATGTCTACAATTATGATGCACATGGGCCCACCCGTCTATATTTTATACCACCCTCGGCCCACCCATCTAATGAAATATTTTATAAAACACTCTCGGCCCACCCGTCTAATACAATATCCCATACAATGCGCTCGGCCCACCCGTCTAATGAAATATTTTATCAAACACTCCCGGCCCACCCGTCTAAGTAATATGTGTCTGGGCCCACCCGTCTAATGCAATATTTTATAATACCCTCGGCCCACCCATCTAATTTAATGTGTCTGGGCCCATCCGTGAATGTGATACCAAGTACCTACCCATCTATCTGATACACATCTACCTTAATACACCCATCTGCATTATATCCAACTACCTCGGCCCACCCGTCTACCGAATATTCATGTCCATCGGCCCACTCATTTACTCTACATATTCCCTGCATGGGCCCACCCGCCTCCATCAGGAATAATTTACCTCCCGGCCCATCCGTCATAGTCGAGGATAATTTTGCCATGGGCCCATGGTCCGCTGGCCCGTATCATACGGGATATTATGCACGTCCGTTCCCTCGTATTATACGGAGATAGGTCACTGTAATATGTGAGAATGAAGCACCACATGTTGATTGGCACTCGGATGTGCAGTGTCATTTGTGTGGCTGAATATATTTCAGGACACATCTGTTCCCAAGTCTTATCTTATTGTGCTTCATCAGCATCTAGACATTGATCTCTATGACACCAATATACACTTCTATCAGATCAGGCACCACCTCACTCTTTAATGACCTCATTTGCAGTTTAGGGTCACATTGCAGCCAGAGACAGGATGTATGCACTCCTTGTTGCAGATGTGAAGATTTGCTGAGTTAGATTTACAGATGGTGCTGCCATCAATATTCCATTGAGTGCCAGATCTGGCCACTCAGATGGCAAAGCAGATGGTTTCAGTAGTTTGGCCAATTATACGGTATGGTTTTGCATGTGCAAGTCTCTTTGCATATGAACATCACCTCCTTAGGTCCATGCCAGTACAACGAAGTATAAACAGGCAAAAATTTTGCATGTTAAAATGCTTCATGCTAGGAAGGTGATCAAGAATGGAATGGTAAGTGAAGTTGTGTTTTCTCCAACTCTATCATGACAATGATTGTGCAGTCAAATGTACTTGTGTCAGATGTTGCTGTTGATGCAAAGCTGCCACGAGGTGGTTTGTTGGCACAACTTGATGCAAATCTGAATGTAAAAAATCTCTCCAGTCCATGCACATTTGTGCAACGAGCCCCAACATTCAAAGTGTTTATAACATTGCCAATGAGGTGTGGATCTATCATAAAGCCTGACCCAGCTGACACTGTCATTCCTCGAAAGCGCACTTCCTCATCTCTCATATTTCTGGGTGCAGAGAATGAGGACAATAATTCTTGTGTCTCCACCCTCCCCATATCTAGGCACACAATTCTTCAACTGCCCAAGGCACTTCTGGCATATGTCAATTCCAACATGCAGCTTTTGCAAGGCCACATTCCTGTACAGCTTGCAGATCAAAAGGTTGTGCTTCTTGTGGCCCACCAGCCATCCTTGCACCACAGTTTTGGTGAAACCAGTTCAAGGATCACCAACATCAAGAACATCCTTAGCTCTCTATCCAAGCCTTCTAAATTGACAAAAGACAGGACTGTCACTCAAGGACCTGTTGCTGTGATGTTCCAGGTCCCTTGCTGCAATGACAATGCTGCCAGATATTCTTTCACAACTCTTCACCACCCTGTTGCATTGGGATCACATGTGTTATAGTAATGTTGCCACCCCCTATCTTTTCTCCCCTATCTCCTTGGACTTACAGCTGCATTGCCTTGTACCTGTATAGCCTCAGCTCCTCTTATGCTTTACCTTTGACTTGGTTCATCTTATCTTTGACTCATATCCTTATCTATGACTCGTCTTATCTCTGACTCATCATATCCTTGACCCTTGGACATGCGGCTGCATTGCCTTGTACTATATCAGGCCTTTGCCTGCCTTCTTCATACCTTTCACTCTGGCACATACCTGACAAGTCTGCCCTAAAGCCATTTCCCCATTCCTATATAAACTCGTCATGTATTGTATTAGTTCTTTACTTTAATCTACTTGGTTTTACCTTGAAACCAGATCCTCACTTAAGCTTCACAACTTAAGTGTCTATCCCTGATTCTATCTTTGAGCACTCCTCATCAATAGTCTGATTATTGTCTGTCTCAGAGGTGCCAGCCCTCTAGACCAAATTCTTGATCCAACCTTAGAGGTATTAAGCCCTCTAGTTTGTATCTTCAGAACTCCGCCTTCTTGTCTGAAGGGAAGAACCCGCTTCAAGTTGTCATAGACATCGTCGCTGACGAGGCTCTCTTTTGAGTCTGTGACAAGAGAACCATCCAAGTTCATAACAACATGTTTGTCTCAACATTGCTATAGAGTCAAACACAGACCCTGAGGAGGACTGGGAGCTGCCTGATATCTTGGGTGGTGCTGGAACTTGTGACGCATGCTTTGATGAGGATGGCGACTTCTACAGAAGAGGTAAGAACTTGTTTATTAGACCAACTGTGAACCCAGGTGAGTACGTCGTGAAATATTCTTGAATGAAACTGTTCTCATGTTCTCATTTCTGTACTGTTCACAGTATTGGCAGGTTTTTTATCACTACTGGCAATGCGGAGCAATTCGATGGCAATGCCAGTGTTGACAAGGCCCTGGAAAAAATCAGATTAAAGAGTTTGTACGATCTGCTTCCCAGAATGGCCATTCTTTGTTGGCTCATCAGATCATTGATGTCGCATGGGTGTTGGAATGCGAGAAGTGTGGCAACAATGGAGGCTGTTTGAGTGATGAGATGGGCTTAGGCAAGACAGTGCAGATATTCTCGGTGGTCATTGCCAATCCCTCTGATGACCCTAGATGCAAGATAAACCTTATTGTTGCTCCGTTGGCTTTGCTGGACCAATGGAAACTCAAGATTGAGATGAAGACTACCAACAATTTGAAGTGTCTAGTCTACCATGGTACATTCAGAGTTGTATGTGGGTTTCAACTCAATCAAAGTCTCACTATTTCCATTAAGGCTCCAATAGACCCCACAAGAAGACTGACCTGATGAAATACAATGTTGTGTTAACTACTTATCATGTGCATTTGAGTGTGATATTCTCCATCAATTACTGACCCTGGGTCTATAGACTCTCACACTAGAATGGCCAGACCTAGAGGTGGAAGAAAAGGCCAAACAGAAGGCTCAGAAGTGCAAGAAGACCGATTCTTTCATTGTAAGCAATTTGGGGGATGATAGTAAACTTAAGAAGAAAAAGAGAGAATGTGAGCCACCACAATTGCTGTGGACACTTAAACTGACTTTTTGCAGTGGGGCTTCTCTTCCAAGTCCAATGGTACTGTGTTATTCTTAATGAAGCACAGAACATTTGCAACCAGCGCACAAGTAAGAGAAATTACCTGGTGGGAGTTCCACACCACATTCCTTGACAACACTAATGTGATGTACCCCGTAGCATCTCGAGACTACTATATCTCCATAGGCAGCATTGAGATTTTTGAATGGAAGCTTGATGAGGCTCAGACAGAGCTTGGTATTCCTCCTCATGGGCGGATACCAGTCACCTATTATGATAGGATATCTACTTTCAATCTCATTCTCAACTTTGCTCCCACAATCCTTTCACCAGTCTCCTCAAATGTTCTCAATCCCGCTCTTATGTGACCTGGGTATTTTGACCATCCAGATATCTCTGGCTGCCAAGGGATATTTATGTTGCATTTTGAACCACTCTCACTATCACTGGAGCTCAATATGGACAAACTTGCCCAGAATCTTACTGTTCTTACACTGGGTTGCTCAGGAGCAGAATTGCAAATGTTTGTAATGAAGCTACCATGTGCAAATGTCATAAGTCTGCCAAGGCAGATGGCTTTGAGAGTGCAATTGAGCATATTATTGCAGGTCTGGAGTGCAAGAGCAGGTTTCTTTCCTTCATATATATTATTCATGCTGATTATTCTACCAGTAGCAGAGCCAGCAAGCCAAATTAATTACTCTTTGGTTTCCTCCTGTCCCATATCCACATTAGGCTGACTGACCTTATTAAGTTAATTCACCTTGTATATCTTATGAGAGCACTATAAAGGACAGGTCTCTTTCTGCATATTCTATCCAGTCTATCATCTCTCATTATTCTTAACTCTCACTTGTCGCTCCTTATATTTCACATGTTCACTTAACTTTCATTTCTACCATGTCTGACTCTTCAACCAAGCATGATTATCACAGCAGGCCTTATGCACTCATAATTCCAGATATCTCTGGTGCAGTCCCCACCTCCGCAGAGGTGAGGGCTAAGCATTATATCACTGCTCTAGAAGAGGAATTGGAGATGGCCAAGCAAGAAAGAGGAATGAAGCAGAGGTTCATCTCCCTCCTTCTCACTATATGCCTCTTACTCATTGATCTTCAAAGAAAAACCACCTACTTCATTTCTCATGGTCATGTAATCTGCCACATGGTTACCCTATATGTTAATCTTGAAGATTTAATTGCCAAGAATGATTGTAGATGCAAGGAGGCCTGGGAGAATTCTACCCCAGAGTAGGTCATTTTTTGTTCTATACAATGTTTAATTCTGTCACATAGGCAAAATCACTTGCAGTGTGGATACAGAGCACTGATGCAAGCTCTCCTGTGGATCCATGAAAAGCTCATGGAGTTTGATGTCAATGACAGTGATGATATGCTCAAAAAGGTGTGCGTTCTCAATTTCTGAACTTTTCACCCTACCTACTGATGATCTGTAGATGAAAAGAGGAGTGGATGCAGCCCACGGCGACAACACCTCCACTTTGAAGGATTTGATCACTGCCTGGATCAATGAAAGTTTTCATCTGTCCCAGCTACTCAACTCTGACAAACATATGCGCAGCTTCATGCATAACATCTGTGGCAATCTACTCTGCCCTGCCAAGTGGGACTAGAGCAATGGCAAGTAAGTATCAATCTTTATGGAACATCACATGCCATTGACCAATTTGGCCAGCATGAAGGCTGGCATTTGCAACAGAATTTTGGAGTACATTGTCTCAGAAAACTCTTGGCCATGGTTTGTGTATGAAGGCTACTCAGTTAATAACAACAACCTCAAACAAGGTCTTTTCAAGTCAAGAATTCTAGTTCAGGTGAGTAGCTTGTTGTAATCATAGAATACTTATTCACATTTGTGATGTTGCTAGGCTTTTAAAGCGATTTTTACATTGCCATCGTCTGCAAAGGAAGCTGATGGCGATGGTAATGGTGCTGACATCCTTGAAAACAACAGGCACACTCAACAGGCACTTAATCAGGCCAAGGTGAAAACCTGTGTTGCCTCCATCATTAACATGAGGAAAGTGACTCCTCACACCATCACTTATGTTGCTTGTTAAGTTAGTTAACATGATTGTCGCCCAATGGCATCTAACTTACTACCTTTGTTCAGCAGGTTTGTTTTGCGCTGTCCAGCATCTCATCTTGGCACACCGTTGATGGTGACTTTGATTACAAAGCATTTTGGAATAATGTCATAGATTTTTTTGAGGATGTTCCTGGCCCTGTCACACAATGTAGGGTGGACATACTTCTCAAATGGTGGACTAAGTATTGTCCTTTTTGTGGTGTGTTCGAGTGATCTAACCTAACTGTTTAGGAAGGTGTTCAGAACAAACCATTGTGAGGACCTTACACCAGAGGTTGTATCTAAGATGTTGGTCACAGCATTAGTGGAACAGAGAAAGGCACTGGAGGATGCTGCCTTTGATTCAGACTAGCATATCTTGATCATTTTTTGCCTTCTGTCATTATATAACAGTTTACCATAATATCATCTCTTAATCAATCATTAGTTTTCCATCCACAGTTTATGATAAAGATTGAATATGATTTCAAATTGGTGCATGTACAATATCCATTGATTAACAATAACACTAGTATACTGTACTGTTCAGCATGCCAATGACTGCTAAATTATTTTTTCCTTACAATCCAGTCAAATCATAGGGATGCTCTCCAAGCAATCAATTGTATTAATGACTGTGATAATAAATTTTCTGTTGCCTATGCGCAGCATCAATCATGGAAATGTGTGTGACTAAAATGCTCTTGGTAGAGGAAGCCACCTGCAGTTTCTGCCTGAAGAATAGTAGTCAACATCTCAGACATGAGATGCATAATTGTAACTGATGAACCTGTGCAGACATAGGGATATCAGGATATATTTCAATGAATAGTGAAGTTAACGGATGATGTATCTCTCCTGATCATAATCTATCCTCCTCATTAAAATGTACAGTTCATTTGAAGATGCCACATTCTTTGGTGCTGGACAAAATAGTACCTGAATAAAACTCTGAACATATTTTATCACTTTCTCACTACTCCACCATCTTATCATTCAGTCTCCAAGGGGCAAGTCATTCTGCCAAACAAACTTCACTATATTCAGTGCCCAAGTAGGACAGATGAATAATCATTGTTGCAATTTGTCTTTCCCAAGGTTGATATGAACAAACCGTCTTGGTTTTTCAAACCAATTTCAGAACCATGCACTTTTGTCATGTTTGTCTTCAGGCTTCTCATTAGAAGAATTTCCTGTCTTGTTTGGAAACTGGCACCAACCTGACAATCTTGCTGTTTTGCTTTAGCATGTAGTGTATCTCTCATTTCAGTTGAACATTCCGCTGTTGCTCAAACAGGGCACAAGAAGTATTCATTTTCACATCAGATATTTTCTTTGCCATTGGTCCAATCAGCTGACATTTATTTTGCTGTGCCAACATAGACCATAGTTCCCCTGCCCATGAAGTGCTCCTCTTGTGTCAGAGTTTGCAGATTGTCTTTTTAACAAAGGAAATCTGACTTTTGAATTGTCTAGCAGATAATTTAGTGGGCATCACAATATCTCCTTCGAAACAGCAGTCAAGTAATATCTAATTTGATTCAGCAGCTAGACTGGCAGCTTACAAATACTCATGCAATCCCTTGATTGTGAAGATTGGACATTGCAAGCAAGATTATGTAGAGCTTCCCATATCATAAATTGAGCACACACTTCTAAGCTATGCCAGTATATCAACATTGACAAAATAATTTAATTTTGGATGTGATGTGAGGTGCCCTCAGGACATTGTTTGAAGCATATGAATAGCCTCTCAGTCAGTTCAGGCAAGTTTGTGACATGTAGGAGTTGAGGGCCCTGTGTTTCACCAAGCGAATAGGTTATCAATTGTAAACTTCACATTTTCTTGTTATGCAATTGAATATTAACAGCAACAATTCACAGCTAATATAAAGAGTTTATGGCTTTCACACTGAGCATATTGTTTCACAGATTGTCACATGATGAAAAAGCCTCACGATAGTAGTAGCTTCCAACTTTTGCACTTGTTCTGACAATCATGTCCTCACACCTTACCTTGTCAAGTTGAGTCCTATTTTTTATTCGCTGAACAATTTAAACAGGAGATGATTCATTGCACTAGCACGACTTGGTTGATTATTTCAAAAATGCATCATTTTTGTATATAGTCGTGAAACCCACCCTGCCACATTGTGGAAGATTATTGCTATTATTATCAATACATAGTCTTTTATGCTATTCTAATATGTTCATCAGTCCTCAAGTATGTCATGTCCTTACACATATGTGAGGCTACTTCGATGCTGACTAACAAATATATTTTCATGTCTAGCTACCTGAGCTTTTCTTGTCTAAACACACATAGTTTAATCACCACTAGCCTGGGTCTTTATGCAGTGAATGTAGTTGAATGGTGCTGTGACAATGACCTTCGGGTCCTTTAAACCTTGAGTCGCCCCCTAACAACGGAAGTATGAACACTCTGTTACAGTTAGTAGTGTCATAGCTTGGCTATGGCTGGTCCGGGCTCGGCTCTTATCAATAAACCAGCAGTTCAGCGATCCTCATGAACCAAGTCACTCATGTGTGACTCGGTCTGGTCTGCAAGGCAACCTCAACTGGCACATATAACATAAGCCAAGAATGTGGGAACAACGGCTTGAGCTGGCTTCAAGCCAGCTGGAGAGGGTTGCATAGTGAACTCATTTTCAGGCTTTCTCCAACATCTCCCCACTATTCGGTTGGATTCTTTGTAAGTTACCATGAATAAGGTCCCAGCTTGAGTGGATGGTAGATTTAGGCTGGGAGATATTTTAGGATCTGGCTCGTATGGTATGTAGTCAATTTTGTTATCCTGGTTCAGATCCACTTATGTTATATGACTTAGCTGTCATATATTCTGCATGAAATATCATCAATGATGATCATGTTGCTCTCAAACTCGAAACTGTTGTCGACCACTCATCTTCTCTGGAGTGTGAATACTGGATCTTGAAACAACTTGAAGGTGGAGTTGGCATCCCCCGCACCTTCTGGTTCAGTAGAGAGTCAGCATATCACGCGCTGGTTCTCGAACTCCTTGGGCCATCACTCCACCAACTCTTCCTCGCAAACAATCGAAGATTCAGCCTTCTTAATGTCGTCAATCTAGGAGTCCAGTTGGTAAGTCATTTGGTCTGAGGTCTTTGCAGATAGGTTGACTGACTTTCCTAGCTCTCATGTCTGGAGTATATTTACTTTCACAATTATGTTCACGGCGACATCAAACCACAGAACATCTTGGTGGGTCTTGGAAATTTGAGGCACACCACCTTTATTATAGACTTTGGTATCACAAAGACATACTGGAATGCTACAACCAGTGACCATGTGCCAATTCGCCATGGTCGAAGTCTCTCTGGCACTCCTGCATTCGCCTCGATCAACAATCACTTAGGAGTCGAGCCAGGTCATCATGACGATCTCGAGTCACTCACTTACATGCTGATCTATTTCTTGTGTGGCTCCCTTCCGTGGCTAACCTGTGATGACGAGAAGTTGTCCAGCTCTACTATACTCGAGCGCAAAGCACGTGTTACCATTGCAGAAATATGTCACAACATCCCCGCCGAGTTCACAACCATTCTTATTTACACCCGCTCTCTCACATTCACAGAAGATCCTGATTACGATCACCTCCGTTCATTACTTCATGGTCTTCATGCCACATTGCCTGCACCAGCTACATGCATGTTGGATTTCAGTCAACCCAATGGTTCTGCCATACATCCCCTTCTATTACCTGATCAGTGCTGTGTGGCCAAAGCAAGATCACCATGTCCACCAGAGGCAGTTCACAGATTGACTCGTGTGTGAGTAACCTGTTTGTTCCATATCTTTGAACTGAAGTTTAACTTAACTACAAGGTTACGCCCGCACAATGGCTCCTCATGGCATGCTACGTCAACTCCACAGTGGAAATGTTGACTGGTTACTGAATGTCGCTGTTGTAGACTACATATATATTATAAGAGTCACAAAATTTAGTTCCAAGTCTCATATGTATGTTAGTAATATGTTAGTGTACTGCAATGGATCACGTGTATTTGCACACCACCTTCAGTGTGAACCACTGACTAATTTTCCCTTCAGCACAGCTATTGATCTTTGCGCCAAACCTTCATCATCACTTAGAATCACCATATATTTTGCTGTCGCATTTGCTCCTGCTGATCAGACATAATCGCCAAGGTGAGGGTCTCATTGGCACTTATGGTTATTTGCAACTGAAGTTTTGAATCACTTATAAACAGGCTAAGTCACTAGGCAATAGGATTCAGCACTTCAACTTTTGTACAAGATAATAGTTCTTGTATCGATCGTAAAATTGTATTGCATGGTGGTCAAATTCTAGGAGTGGTAGTCATCCGCACCTACATGCAAGGCTGCATGGGGGACCCTTTTTTAATGTATTGCTAACCTTTTGGTAGATGACTTTACTGCCTTGCGATCTGGGTTCGGAATTGAAGCCCTGAGGATGAAGGTAAGCTGTTTGTTTCTTAAGCTACTATCTATCTAATGGCAATCTAGAAAGCCACATGGAGCCAATTCACTTTAGTCTCCAGGTATGTCCTTCACTGAGTGAGATCCCCCCCCACCCGCCCTCACCCCTACCAAATCATAGTGCTTTGCAAGCTTTTATTGATGGAAAACAGATGAAGAAGACCAACTACGCCCACACCCTGTCAGTCATCCAACAGGCGCCAAACTTGTGTGTTGCACTTTTACTGTTCGCTTCTCTTATATCATCTAATTCATATCATCACCCTACAGGCTATCACATGCTGCATGGATGACCTTCCACCAATACCCTACCCTATTCCACCATGTTGGCATCTGCGATGTGCTTCATATACATGGGGATTTTCTGGGGTTTCCCAGGCAGAACTCTTATAAAAACAGATGGTTCTGTCATTGAGTTATCATCAAGTCTACTACAAATGTGAGGTTGTCGACATGGACAGAATAAGACCCAGGCAACTGGTGTTTCTCCTGTTGCTACTGATATCCCCGCTGCCTCTGCTGCTATCCCCACTACCATCCCAGCCGCTATCCCTGTTGCCATCCCAGCCACTATCCCCATTGCCATCCCAGCCACTATCCCCGTTGCCATCCCAGCCACTATCCCTGCTGCTACTGCAGCAAATGCCACTACTCTACAGCACCCCCATCGGTGTCAACTTCCTGTCAGGTACAGAACCAGCGATGCAGCTCCTGCTGGTCCAGATGAGGGTGAAGTTCTTGACCTCAACAATGTCTCAGGGGATGAAGAGGAACCAGAAAATCTTGCTGCACCCGCCGCTATGGCGCCTGCAGGCTCTAATCTGAGCCCACTTCAGACCGTCACCAGCACCGTTCACACTGACCCTTTAGCCACTGGCAACCTCAAGCAGCCTAAAGGGCCAATTGATATCAATCACTTCTACCGGACTGACCCCAATACGAAGAGCAAAACTTGCATCCCTTGTGAGTAAGTATCGTGTCTGCAATCTTGTATCGTTTCTCACACTCTTCACCAGAACACTGCATGACATTGACACAACACACAAGGTCATGGTATACACAGGCTCAACATCCAGCTCAGCACCCCATACACATGCTTTCACTCACCACACTGAACTTTATCTGGAAGCAGCTGAGCATTTTGGTTGGCACACACAGATAAAGGATCTCAATGAATGCCTTGCTGAAGGGTGGTCATGGAAGACGATTTGTGAATGGCTCAAGAAATTGCCTTGCATGATGCAATCACTTGGTCCCCCCCCTAACAAGGGATCTGGTGCCTTGCTGGGAGGAATCTGCTCTCCAGAAGATCAAATTCCAGACTTCATGCTTGACGAAATGCATTGTCAAATTGTCAAGTTTATTGTTGCTGATGATCAGGTGAGTAGCAGTTCGTGCCTACAGCCACCATTAATAATCGCCCCCAGGCAATCAATATGATTGAGTGCCCTGAATTCCAGCGCCTCACCCGTCTCCTGCACCCAGAAATTGGCAAGACCAGCCTATTTCACCACACAAAGGCTCGCGAAATGGTAATTGAGCAATGGCAGGAATACTTCCTGGTGTTGAAGAATGATCTTGCTGTAAGTGCATAGCTGCCAAGTGTGCTATGAAGTATCTTATTCCTTTTAGCATGCGCAGGGAAAAGTCTGCTTCACATCTGACCTGTGGTCAGATCAAAAGCTCCGGCCATTCATGGCCCTTACGGCTCATTGGATCGCCAAGGCCAATAACGATTCAATGCTCGTGTTAAAGACAGCCCTCCTTGCTTTCCACCATATTCCAGGAAGCCATGATGGACAAAGTCTCGGTTCTATGATTTTATATCTCCTCGATCGTGCAGACACTGCAGCCAAGGTCAGTACTTGTTTGTATCATGTTGCGTGCTCTGACATTGTTCAGACTGGGCATTTAACTCTTGATAATGCAGGCAACAATCAAACCGCAATGCAGGAGCTCTCCAACCTACTCAGGCAATGTGGGATCGATTTCGATTCTGTTGAACACAGGATACCATGTTTCCCACACATAATAAACATATGCGTGAAGCATGTTATCAATGAATATGCCGCTGCTGACTATTCCACTGTGGCCGATACATGGATGGTCGAGGATCAGATCATCAAGAAAGTTGATTACGTCCAGGCTGTGCAAGCTAAGCCTCTTGAGCGCGCCAGGAATATTGTGTGATTGATCCATGCATCAAACCAGCAGTGTGACAGGTTTCGCGAGTGCATCCTTAGGGGTAATGAGGATGGGTGGTTTTGAGATGACAGTGGTGACCTTATACAGCTACTGGTCATAGAACTCCTCCTCGATGAGCCCACTAGATGGGATTCAGTCTATGTCATGATCAACCATTTGTGGACACTGCAGCAGGTAAGATGCTTCATCATTAAGCATACCTTATGGACTAATACTGGCCCACCCAGGCGGTAACCATCTTTTTTGATGCTTGGCCTCAATGCAACATATCCGAGAAAAGATTGAGCGAGATGGATTGGCAGTTCCTCCAGGACCTGGAAGTGATCTTGGAGGTAAGTACTGATGCATTTGAAGCTCGTGATCCAACTTACCATTTCATACCAGGCACCCCATGCCACCCAGCAAAAACTCTCCAGTGAAAGCACTCCCTTGCTGAGCCGTGCCGTTCCAACTTTTGAAGAGTTGATCAACGGCTGGGAGTCTATTGGCCTGCATGTCCCTCACTGTAAGCCTATCATCAACATAGCCTTACTCTGGGCAAGCAAATACACCGACTGGATGGGTGTGACACATGCTTATGCTGTCGCTATGTGTCAGTCCCATGTTTTGTTTTCATGAATATTGATCTCATGATTACTTTTATAGTCATCGATCCTGTGATGCGGATGTCTTGGATGGACAGTCTATGGGAGGCTGACTGTGTCAAGGATGCCAAGGAGTTTATCTTGAAGCTGGTATGTCTCTGTAGCAAAATAAAGCACGATGTTGGATTGATTTGTTCTTCAGATGCATAGCAAGCGAGCAGAAAACTCTATACCTGCACATTCTCAACCTGTAGTGGTTCCACGACCACTGCCACGCACACTAGGCTCACATCACTATGGACTTCCCATGCCGCATGCACATGTGCAACATCACCACGAGAGTGGTCAAACAGTAGATCAGGAGTTCGCAGCATATGCCATGGCTACACTTAGTCCTCGTGGAACAGATATACTTGTGTTTTGGAATGTGAGTTCACAGCCTCTTCAAGTCACCCTTTGTCATTAACTATGAGCTGTTTACTAGGCTTCGCAGTCTATGTTTCCAACTATTTATTTGATTGCCATGGACTATGCCCCAATACAAGCCTCTGCAGTGCCATGCGAGCGGGTATTTTCATCAAGTAGCAAAACCCATACAAAAAAAAGGAATCGCCTCAGCCCCGTTTTGATGGAGGCATTGCAGATGGTCAAGTTTTTCCTTAAGAAAGAACAGCTTAATTTTACAAAAGGTTGGGCAGCCTCTCAATGGGACATGGAACATGGGGTGGTACACAACAGAGGCTCTAGTGAGCTTTTGACATCTACCGACAGCACAAATGACACTCTTCTCAGAGCCATTGCAGAAGAGGAGTGCGACAATATCGAGGACACTGCTATTATCTATGACAAGTGACACTTATTTCTTATCTGACTTTTGTCTGTCTGCCATCTACTGTTTTCACCTCTCGCCTTTTGCTTGCGCTTTCTTGCTCTTTGTTGTGCTGATTTTGATTTCAATGCTTTATTTGTTTCTTACCAGCTGCACAGTGAACAGCTGACAGTGTGCGCTACACCAGACCCAGTCCCTAACCATCCCTGATATCAACGCATTATGATCACCAGCAAGGAGTTGGTGGATTGTTGAGGCTATGGGTGGTGTTTTTCACCAAGCTCATTCCCTGCAACACTGACATTCTAGGCCCCAGACTGCTGGTTCTAACTAATTATGCATTCAATAAGAGCCCATCGCCAGCAGCTCATCACCACCAACGCTGGCAAAAATTCAGCAAACTTGCACTTTCGCTTCTTTTGCTGCCTCTCTACAGGCGGAAGAGAGCCAACTCCATGACAAACAACGGGAAATGGATAAAGCCAAAGTGAGTACACTGCAATTAACAATGGACCAGGATATACTCTGACTCGAGGCTTGGGTCTTCAGTACAGCATGCATATAAAGGCCCCTCCGGATAGACATCCTGTAATCATCTCACCTCCTCTCCTTGATGTATCCTTACCTATCTCGCCTCACCAGTCCTAGAACACAGTGCTTCTTCCTACCCAGATGCCCCAGGTCTTCAGAGTCCCCCGATCTGATCTATCAACTGGTCAGGTACATGATTGGTCATCAATAACTTACTCCCAGTTCAAGCATGACGTCTGCTCGCTATTGGCGTCAGGTGCTCGAGTCTGATGGTGTGTCAGAGAATTCTGTCATGGGTTTATGGTATGTCTGTCGAGCTCCTCTTTCAGTTTAGGTCACTGACAGTCGTGACTTGCAGGCTACCAGGTCAAGTGTGTTTCCTTGCATGTGTCATTTGTATCTTCATTGCCGATATGAGCCTCCCGGTAAGTATGTTTCTTATTCATTGAATTTCTCATTTTGTTTCATGTCATATTGAGCATTCACATAGCTTCCTCCATGGACAGGAAGTTACAACTTACACCTCGAACTACATTGCAATTCCAGACACAGATTGAGAGCTGCTGTGGGCCATCTCATCACTGCACAAATGTAACAAGCCTCAACATTGCCAAAGGACCCGGGAACATGATCTATGACTATGGGACTCATACAACTATCCGTTCCTTGTGTTCCTCGCATCCCTTGATGCAGCAGGCGCGTTCAATCGAATTGGTGAGTTGTTGTTGGCGTCTGCATGAGTTTGATTGCTACTGACCGCAATTTCAGTCTTCTTTAGGAACTCCCGCACACTGAAGCACTCACTTGTTGTTGTCTTGGATCCTGAATCCAAGTGCTGTGAAAGCCGAAGTCGAAGAATTGTTTGTCGATCAAGACCTATCACCGGTCAGCGTACAGTCGTTTAAACCACAAATCGGAGTGGAGGAGAAAAGGGATGGAGCAAGAATACAAAACGCACATTTTGTAATCCACTGTTACTTCCTCTAGATTCTCCTCTTCCTCTTCCTCTTCCTCGTCAATGACTGCATAGGAAATGGAAATATGGGGTCCCATTCTTCTTGATCTTGGGGACTACAGTCGTTTACATGGATTGTCGATAGTCAATCAATAGTGAGATGTAACATTTCTAAATTTAAATTACACTACAAATATCTACACAGGCTTGAGTGCTTGAGCCAGCTTGCAGCCACTTGCCATAGCTGTGTAAGCCGGACCGAGTTTGTGATTACGTAAGTAGCGTGACTTTTGAGTTTCGCTCAAGCCTGAGAATTACAGCCGGCTTTAGCCGGCGCTAGCCAAAGCTGCGGCAACACTAGTAAGTTACAGTCCAAACGATCATCTAGTTGGATTTGACATCTAATATATATTAGTCCGTCAAATAGTAATTTACATATTAAAGCTATGCATCAAGTTAGGAGCACCGAGTAAACCGGGATATAAGGATGAAAGCGTCGAACAACAAAGAGAACACATTGCGTTGCGGGATTCCAAGGAACAAATTGAAAAAGGCTGAGAGCATCCAAACCTAATTAACCGCAAAGACCGTCATCTATGACCGTCCCGCAGCGTTGGCACTTGACCTTTCGGTCAAGAAGACAAAGGCCAATGCCCAATGGGAACCAAATTATTGCAGCCATAATGCCTAAAGAAAGGTACGAATCAACTGCTTGCCCATTAGCATGCGATTATCCCTACCTAGAATGCCGAACTTTGTTTCATTAACATGTCCCCCTTGCTGCAAACATATCATTTCTGGGTGGTCTGGGGGCAGTAACGAGGCGATGTGTTCGCCAGTCAAGGGATTCTGATAATGGTAGACTGTGGGTTGCATCACAGGTGTAGTACGCGTGTGGACGGCCATCACTGTGTTATGAGGTATTGCAGGTAGCTGCACTTGTTGGTTTGGGGTCTTGTCAGTCATCGAAGGTGGCTGTTGCTGGTCATCTGAAAACATGGTAAACAACTAATCACATAGGACGACAAAAATGTGAAGATATACTTGGACTAGCTTGAGCTGCGACGTAGTCGTAGGAAGGTGGGTTATCTGCACTATGCTTGATCACCTGATGGGGTTCATTAACACAAGAGCCATCGAGTTTACATATGTTCGGCAGACTCACCATGTTTGACTGAGAATCGATGATCATCGAATAGCTCTGCTACGTGGCTTTTGTACGGAAAGCTGCGCACTGCGCACATACATAATAGTAAGCATGGCGCTGCCGCAGGGGCAGTACTGCAGTGACTCGATTGGGGCTGATCGATCACGTGCAAAACTTTGCCATTATTATCGCTTCTATTATTAAAACGCGTTGTTCCAATAAAATTTTGAGTTAGTCGAGACCTGTCGAGACCTAGCGACGTACAATCATAGCAAGTCTAGAAGTCGAGGGGGAGGGGGCTGCATTAATACTGAGAAACATATTAAAAGCTTTTTTGGAAAGCAACGTTTCGATGTTTACGTTTATCTTTCGGTCTGGCTGCGGCCTGCAGGTGCATCTCAACTGTATAGTTTTATCAGAATTATTCTCACGGGTCAGCAGGAGACCTCGAGAACCTCTGTCAGAACTTGGGATCTCCATCTACCGTGGGATATGATGTTATACATGCACTTTTATTATTGCGCGTTGCGCGGTCTGCGCGGTGCGCGTTTCAAGTGACCCGTTATTACCGCAACCTGCGCGCTGCCCTTTGCGAAGTCTGCGCGTTGCCTTGATATCTGCTTGTTGTCCTTGGCAAAGTCTGCGCGCTTTGCTTTTAAGTTTTTTGTAAGTAATTTTTTTGCTAGTAGTTTTTGTGTCACGTGATTTTGTGGCCCGTTTGGACCCCCAGCTTTTGAAAGCTGGGGGTCCAAACGGGCCACAAAATTACGTGAGACGCTGTGCCATCACATGTCCTGCTGGCACGTCCAAAATCAGTCAACAGTAAAGCAAAGCAGGGTACTATTGTCCTTGTCGTATGTAGATGTAATGACAGTCAAAATCATTAGTTGTCGATGCCTGAGTTAAAGACTCGTATCATAAGTATCATGCTGCTGTAGTGAAGTATAGTGCAAGACAAACAGAAAAAGAGCAATTAAACACGTAGACAAGAAACTGAAATGTGAGAGCATTAAAAGAGATAATCAACTGGCCTGATAACATATTCGGACTCCCAGGGATTGACTATAACCGGTGCGAAAGGGTCGTCGGGTTGAGGCTGGTTGCGCCACAAAATATCATCTTCACTCACGGGGACAACTGTAGCTGGACGGGATAATTCAGGGCATGTTGCATATGTAGCTGGTACACTCGGAATGCTCAACTGACTGTCAGTGAGCGAAGGAGAGGACTGTGAAGGCAGGAAAAGTGGGATGGCAGCTGTTTCTAATGAATAAAAATTGTGAGTCCAAATTTATGTTACCAAGGCAACATGGACGCACCGCTCTTGAGCTTTTTCACTGCTACTCTTGCATTTGTCGGCGATTCATCAGGGGAGAGTGCTGTGTGAGTACGTTTGGCTAGATGCACAATTGTTAATTCTGTTGTCCGAGTCTGAAAGTGGAATAGAACACAGACGTACCATTGACCATTGGTGTCTTCAAGATCTTCAGCTTTCCTTTGCCTTTGTAGTCAGTGTGAAAGTCTCCAGAGTCGCTCAACTCCATCTCCATCAAGGAGCTAGCAAGTTCAGGGTTATGGTTGGCGTCGTCTCCGATACTGTCCACATCAGACAGAAGCTCCATTTCTGAACCATCGTCATCAACTTCAGAATCCGAACCGGCTATAACAGGCTGGGTGTTCCAGGATTCGTACACGCGCTGTGGAATACGGTTCCTGGTGACTAACACAAGTTATTAGCACAGCGCTCAGGTGTATATAGTGGCAACCACACCAAACCAAAGGTGAGATTCTGTCACGCTTGCTTTGTCCCTGCCCTTATGCTTGGCTAAGTCTGTTCCAGTCGGACATGCAATGTCAACAACAGTCAGTACTTGACCACTTTTGTTCAAGAGCCTCCAAGGCGGCTTCCCTTCCTGGCCTGCTGCTGACTGTGATGATGACGACACATTCCTGGGTCTCTCGGTATCAAGGTAATGGAAGACCTTTGGAAATAACTTGCGTAGTAATTGACTGACCCGGGCATATGACCAGTCGTGATAGAATGTCGCTTGTTCATCCACATAACATCCGCGATTCTTCATGGCCTGGATCTCATTCATACCGTTTTTTGATGGGGCTTTCGACACCCTAATAGCGCCATGTCTCTGAAGATATGTTAGTGATGTGGACCCTTTCAAGCATAGGTGAAGGTTCATGACTAACATCAACTCCGCAAATGAGCATGCCAACTGATGCAACACGGAAATTAGATACTCCAGAGGTGGTAGTAGTACTCCGTCTTGCCTGGCTCCCAGAAGGTTGTGAACTAGTGGTAGTATCCCTCCGAGTCTAGAGAAAATGTGAATGCGCAGGTAAATTTGTTAGTATATTGGTGGTGCATACCTTTTGCAAGCCAGCTGATGGTCCTGGGCCCTTTGACAGTTTGCTGTAATTCGTGAGACGGGTAGAAGCAAGCGTTGACAAAGCCTCATCTCTGGCAGCTTTAGTTGAGAGAATTGAGCCTCCCCGCTTTGCAGTTACACGGTTAAAGATCTCTTTCACTGCAGCAGTACTGGAGGAACTTGGGCAAGCCTCTTCATCCTGGGGTATTTCAGAATGTCCAATGTCTGCTGTCTTCCGAGTCCGAGGATGTTTACTGCGTCCATGCCCACATTCGGCACAGTGTCCTTCATCCCCATGTCGAGGATAAAAATCTTCACAGTCGCAAAGTTGACCTTCAGGATCAGTTGCTCTGCAGAAGTTTTCACGGTCCATGTGATACTGTTGCTTGTGGGACAGGTCAAGCAAGTTGCATCAGGGAAGCTTGAGGTATAGGAACGACTTCAAGACACAGAATTAATTTACAATGCAAAATTATTTAACTAGTACATGTTCCGAACTTCCGATTACTCCCTATCGGCTAAAAATGTAGTCAAAACTAGTAAGGCTTGACACCATAATGTCGCTCTATGAAACCAAATTGGTTCCGCAAGGGAGACTTGAAGCTCTTTTGAACCTCGTCGACCAGCACGTATAGTCTCGAAAATAGGATACTCGTCACCTTCCCATTCATCTGATGTCAGTCGGCAGTGTGCTGGTGTGATTTGCTTTGCGACAACTTCAGCAAGAACAGCAAAAAATTGCCCTTGCATCTCTTCGTCAGCACCAAAGGCACTCCTATGTGAAGGAACTCCAACGGCTTCATGATGGACGTGCTGCCGTTGCTGATCATTGATTGACTCAATAATGTCAGGCGACTGTTCATCTACATCATCATCTTCGTCAGCAGGATGTCCCGCTCCAGTCTGGTGTGGCCGTCGGGATGCAGGATGACCATGGACACCATAGTACTCCTCAATTACATCAGGATGAACACCCTCGCAATCGTCACGATATACACCGAATAGTGTTTGTCCCAGGAACCGTAGGTCCTGAATAAAATTAAGGTCTTCAGGCAAGTTGAAATGCAACTCATGAGCTTACCTTTGGACTCTTGTCATTCGTGTCAGGACCCCATATCGGATGGCAATTCCACTCTGCCTGAAAGTCAGAGCAATCCTGATTGACGTCATCAAGGAAAAGTGCATGAAGCAACCAAAGATGATTAGCATTCTGAGGGTTGAGCATATGCCAATTTTCGAGTCGAGTAAAGAAGGCCCTCCATCGCCTGGCGAATTGAGTGCCGACTTCAACCCACAGCCGCTCAATTCGAGAGTTTCGTGTAGAGCTTAGGCACAGAGTCAGCAACTAAAACAATTCAGGCAAGAAAAAACTCACGATCCCCACATAAACGATGCACGGCGTGGTCCATTTTTCATAATCATGTAAGTGGCAACATCGAGGTTTTCTCCACCACGATCACCTCGCACACGAGAAGGAGTACCATACTCTCTGATCGCAAGCTTGAATAAGTCCAAAACAGTAGCTGAACGGTTGTTGTTACTAGCATTCAATGCTGTTATCTAATAGAAAAAGAGGCTGCATCAATAAACTACTTTTTTACAAGCACACAAAACATATATTTACCGTCCTGCAAAAGCCATCAATAAATCCATGAACTACAATCCCCCATCGAATTAGTTTGTGATGGCCGTCCATGTGCCAAAGTGCATTGGGCCGTTTGACATAATACTTGCGCCGTCTTTTGACTCGTCGATCTCGCAGCACCTGACCTAACCGGTCTACTCGACGAAGTGAATGTACCACTCGATGATGTTGCACGCGGATGCCATGCCTGCGAAGATGCCCAATAATGTATCTTATTCCAGAGTCTGGGCGCCTTTTCTTGAACTCGCTGATTAGAACATCGAGATCAGCATTTGTGAGTTCAGAGTACTTCCTTTGGATACCATGGCGTTTCATATAGAGACGCAAAGTATTCCTGTGAACTCCTAATATGTCCGCCAGTTCCCTAAGCTTGATTTGTCGAGAGTTTGACAATGCGTCAGCAAGGAATTCAAGGTCTATAATCTTCTTTGGGCGACCTGCGCAGCTCGTTCGTGACAAGGTCACAGGTTCGGCAAATACAATATCACCATCCACCCTGTCAATGCAGTAAGTGATTGCTTAATGGAGTGGTGAGAACAAAACGCACCGAGTCTCAATATTTTGTCGAAATGACGATAGTTGGACTGACAAGTTCCCCAGTAAAGTAGCTGCATCAGATAGCCAGTCCCGCACTTCCAATCCTCGAGGATCTACTTCAAATGCTTCGAGTAATGGTATAGCATCAGCCGTTATGGCTTCTAAATGATATGTGAGCTGAAGAGGGTCTGCATCCTCTTGTTTCAGAATGCGATAAGCATGCCTGTAAATGTCTGATAATGTATCATAGGCAACAAGGAAGTTAGCTGGCCATGGAGTATGGGCCATTGTGCAAAGTGGAAAGTGAGGAAGTGTCTGCGGTAGCATACTAGGCAACCAAGTTGCGATAACTGTGACTTCAACCTAAAGTTCAAGTAGCAGCAAGACTCTCACACTCACACACACAGACATTGCAATCCGAACACATTTACAGTGAGTCCGAGTCATTTGCATATATACACTACATAGAGAAATCAGTAGTACTACCAATGACCAGAATGTGAATGTTCTCCATCATGAAAAATATCTAGAATGAACTGATGCAGAGGTAAGTCCAGCAAACATAATGGGCGTGAGGTATAGTGCATGGGGGAAGGAGCATGATGGCGAACATAATGGACGTGAGGTATAGCGCATGGGCGAACATAATGGACGTGAGGTATAGTGCATGGGGGAATTCTAACCCAATGTTTGTGCCAATGAGGCCAATGGGGAGAAGATCCAGAGAAACAGTCGGCATAAGATAGACAGAATGAAAGTAATGACAAACCTGTCGAAAATTCCTGCTCAATGACAACAGCCTGGCTAATGATATGCTTCGAAGAACACCGAGACAGAGACCAAAATTTGACATACTTCATGCCGAGATTTGCACAGTATTGGTCATTGGCTCTCTCGATCTTGTTCTTTCACTAGACGGGGATGATTGTAATGGAGGTTGCAAACAACGTGACATGACTCACGACACATTGACGAATAGTCTGAGTCATGTCCTGCTGCGAGAATGTCTTGTTCATGAGTGATTCAATGTTTAAGGGGGCCTTCTTACCAGCAGGTTGAGTTTGATGGCTGCTCTTGGGCAGAATCCTTGATGTAAGTGCTGATGAGAAGTGAGCAGGATGAGACGGACAACAAAAGAGAGGAATGAAACTAATTGCAGCGTGCCAGCCATTGATGAGTGATCTAGGGTTAGGGTCGGCTAATCCATATAAGGAGATCTGTTCATGAACGTGACCCTAACCTATGCAAACCCCAAAGTCGGGTTTAATGAAGACGCTGCTTGTAGTACTCGCTGAAGATTCAAATGAGGCATACATGCTGACCCGAATGTTAGAGACAACTTACAGAAGAATGTGCTCGTGCCATTCAATGACAACCTGGTCTACATGTACCGATTTGTTGCTTGTTTGGTATTCAGCACCGTCTGCTTTGAAAGTGGTAGACAACTCAGAACTGAGATGCATTCATCAACCTCGATTCACACGTGACACGGTGAAAAAATTGCTTCTGGGTCCAAGTAACAACTCACGTGATCATGTGCTACGCTGTGTCGAACATTTTTCAAACTTGATTTCCCATCAAACTGTTAACATTGCAGTTCAGAGACTATGCCAGGCCTAGGTGCTTCTACCACACCAACTCGACATCCTGTCTATTATTTTTCTAATGCAAGTCATGTCTTTCAGGTAAGCTTTTTGATTGATATATTAAATCATTCACGCAGTTTGGGTGCCCTCAGATCGATAATGTGCTATATAGGCTCTGTGGCTCGGTCTTGTCCTCAAATTCTGAAACATTCAATGGCATGTTTGCTGCTACAGAAAGTGCTGGATTGGAAGAGATTGACGGAAAAAGTGATGAGAGGCCCATTCATCTTGCTGGTACAACACGGGAGATGTTTGAATTATTCCTTGAACATACCTTTGGCAGGTAAGTTGTTGTTCTACGGCTTTTGTCGAGTCAAGCTGCTAAACCAGTTGCAGAGCACGCGCCGGTCAATACACCCTTGAAGAATTGTCAAACTTTCTCCATTTCTGCGACATGTACCAATGCTCGCACACGCGGAAATTTGTGGTTTCACGCATTCAATCTACTCGATATCATTTCCACCCTGCTCAGCTCATTAACCTTGCCATACAGTATAATACGGGTGCAATTTTCCCATTCGCCTTCAAGCAACTCGTCAACACTCCCATTACCCAATTGACTGCACAACACCGGCAACTCTTAGGGAACGATGTATTTACAAGCTTGGTCTATGTGCAAGCAGCTCTTGAAGAACATCGTCGTATTGTGGCTGCGGAGGAGCCCAAAATTTTGATCCACACTAGCGACTGCCAAGATCCAGTCGGCTGTAACGAGGACTGGCACGCTATCTGGTGGAACGGCATGGCTCGTTTCCTTCTCGATGGACGAAACCCACAACCATATCGTGAAGCCGTCAAACGCTTCAAAGATTTGCAGTTCGGGCGTGTTAGTGGAGGGTGCAAGGAACTGATGTTCAAGATCATTGAGCAGGGAGCCGCATTTAACCACGCAGAGCAATTTGTCGAAGAAGCTTGTGACCGTCTCGCTGAAAAATTAATTTTTGATTCATCATTATAAGCATAGTACCGTGCAATGTATTTTACAATTGATGTCCTTTCACTACTAGTAGTAGTCGAATTTCAGGAGGTTTGTCCTAATGATTGGGGTGCGAGTGATCCACATGGCGAGAGCCCCAGGTTATCAATTTGAACGGGCAACGCGCAGACTTCAAGGCAACGCGCAGATTTCAAGGCAGCGCGCAGGCTACGGCAAGAACAAGTCACTTGAAACGCGCACCGCGCAGACTGCGCAACGCGCAATAATAAATGTGCATGTATAACATCATAGTGGGAACCGGCGAATTTTTATCTGCAAACACAAACTCTCTTTGTGCTTCACAGCTTCACCCAACTCATTGATTGAAGATGGAAAGTGCAGGACCATCGACCCACCATATCTCCTCCGATGCCCCATCGGAAACCGCAGGACCATCGACCCACCATATCGCCCCCGATGTTCCATCGGACTCGATGACCTCCAGAGACTAGTTCGCACATTTGCGCATATCTTCTCAAGGAAATTCTAATATCTAATTTTTGCTTCCCTTCTTCCAGTTATGCGGATTCATACGCGCATTTTGGTTTGTTGATCCGTCAGGTCAAGTTATTGTTAGTCTGACACATTCTGACAGGTATTCACGAGGAAATGCTCAAGGATACTGTCCGGACAGGATCCTATCGTTCTGCGATCATAAACAATGGCCACCTCTTCAAGGGCAAAACAGTCCTAGATGTTGGGTGCGGAACTGGTATCTTGAGTATGTTCGCTGCAAAAGCGGGTGCTTCACATGTAGTTGGTGTAAGTTCCACATGCCTATCTCGCCCGTATCATTTCCTGCATTCCTTTGAAGATCGACATGTCGAATATTATCGATCAAGCTCAAAAAATTATAGAAGCAAACGGCTTCAAAGACAGTACGTCTGATTGCATGCTACTGATACCGCCTTTAGTAACGACACGTTAGCAATTACCCTCGTTAAGGGAAAACTTGAGGAGGCCGAGCTTCCTATCGATCAATTCGACATCATCATTTCAGAGTGGATGGGTTATTTCCTTCTCTACGAATCTATGTTAGACACCGTCTTACTTGCAAGAGACAAATACCTCAAGCCGGATGGATTGATATTCCCTGATACCGCAAAATTACTCTTTGCTGCCATTGAAGATCAGGACTACAAAGAGGAGAAGATCAACTGTACGTATGTTTGTGCTATACGCGCGCCTGGCTGAGAACAGTATTTGTAGTCTGGGATAATGTGTATGGCTTCGACTACTCGTGTATCAAAGACATCGCACTTCGGGAACCTTTGGTGGATACCGTTGAACTCAAAGCGGTCGTAACCGATCCCTGTGTCATCAAGGTTTGTTGCTATCAATTCATTGATGATGCTTGTCTGACTCCCTGCAGGAGATCGATCTCTTGACAGCAACAAAGGAGGACCTGACTTTTACAGCACCTTTTAACCTCGTTGCCACACGCGACGACTGTGAGTATAATAGTATTAGGTTTAATTGCAGCATTCACATGTGCCACTTTAGATGTTCATGCATTCCTCGCTTGGTTCGACATCGTCTTCGATTGCACACATAAGAAAGTCAAGTTTTCAACTGGCCCTCATGCGCAATACACGCACTGGAAGTACGTTTGCAACTCAAATTTCTGTACTTCAGGTATTTATTTCTTCAAAACAGGCAGACAGTGTTCTATACCCCCTCGACAATTACTATCGCAAAAGGGCAAGAAATCACTGGCATAATCTCTTGCGCACCGAACGCGCGAAACAACCGCGATCTTGACATTTCCATTTCCTATGCAGTCGTTGACGAGGAAGAGGAAGAGGAGAATCTAGAGGAAGTAACAGTGGATTACAAAATGTGCGTTTTGTATTCTTGCCCCATCCCTTTTCTCCTCCACTCCGATTTGTGGTTTAAACGACTGTACGCTGACCGGTGATAGGTCTTGATCGACAAACAATTCTTCGACTTCGGCTTTCACGCTTCGTTGCGCTGTCATATACGTTCCCCATATACCGCCATTTACCTGCAACCCTCTGGATTGGACAACAGGTATTAACTTAGATACACTGACATCGCAGCCCATCTGGCCTAGTTCTTGTGTTACATATGTCTGCATCAAACTTTTTGTTGTTTGTTGCATCATTAGATTACACCATCTCAATTTTCAGTGTGTAAGTTACGCTTGTCACCAAAACAATCGCCTTTCTTGACTTTACAGATTCCGCGACAACGTCAAAAGTATCAATTCGTTCGTCAACAAACGTGCGCATTTTTTTGATTGAACTCGAATGTGTGGCCTGCTTGATCTCGGTGCTGTCTTCGTTCACATCACCCCTACCCTCATGCGCAAACCAGCAATTACACTCTAATTCATAGCGTCTTGGGTGAGATCGGATAAATTGTGGATTAACGGTATACAGCTGATGTTCGTGGGTCTCCGGGACCACCTGAGCCCTACGTTCCTCAACAACTTTATTGCAATGTATCACGAATCCAACCCTCAAGCTCTCTATTGAACGTTTCCGGTTCCTCCAAGTGAACCCAGTGTCCTCCTTGGAACTCTACCATCTTGAGACCTCCCACCGCGTACTTCTTCATACTTGGCACGGCGTAATCATACACGCATACGTGGTCTTTCCTTGCCACCGCGAAGAACGCGGGTTTCTTGATAAACTGGTTTTCTTCTGGTATCTCTGTCACCACAGCAAACCGAGATCAGATAATGCAATATCGAGCAATGAATCGGATGTCGTGACGCACCTTCCATGATGCGGGAATTAACACCACCGAGCATGCACCGGTACCAGTTTAGGGCACTCGTTAACCCGCCTTTCCTTAATGACTCCAACAAGCGTGAGTGGTGCTATTTTACGAACATATTTAATCCTGAGACAAGCCTGACAGGAATAAGAAGCACCTCGTCTGTGAGATAACTGGCTCTCTTTGTCGTCTTTCCATTTTCGACGAAGGCCTGTATCTCCCCGGGTTGATTCATTAGAGTCAGCCAATTATCCGGGTCATCCGGATAAAGAACGGAAATTAATGATTCCAGCTTTGCGTCTTATCAATATCAAGAGGTGAAAACATTGATCAAACACACATTCTTCTCGATGACCTGGGGAGCGCTATCTTGTTCGAAAAACTTCCAGTACCCCAGTAGCGGCCGGCCGAATGCCTTGATATTCATCTCCAAAATAACATCAATAGGGGGGAAGGGGGTGTATATGTCGTATGTGACGGCAACCCACACGAAACCCAAGAAACGGTCAGAGTGTTTCATTGACAGGAGGGAAATTATGCGCGCTCCCCTACAACAGTTATGAATTTGGCTGGTGCGCGTTCAGTTATATCTTACCAGTCATGTCCAACGGCTATGGCTTTTTGGACTTTCTCGGCATCAAGAATGTCAAGCAAGTCTTGCGCGATTGCGGTGTGCAGAAAGAAGGACATATTAGTGGGTTTGGACGTGCCGCCGTATCCGAGCATGTCAGGCGCTACTACTCCGAATCCTCTCTCAGAGAAGTAGTTGATCTGATGATACCAATCGTATGAAATCGAGGGAAAGCCATGCACAAAGAGTAGAGTGGGCTTGTCATCCACCGCTGGCAAGGACAGATAGCGGTAAGTCAATCCTCTGGAGGTGACGATGTCTTTGTACTCCGAGACAAGGTTTTCGTTCATGGCGGTTTGAAAACAACCTGTAGGAATGGGCTGTGCTACGTTGATTCTGTTTTGATGCCATGCATCCATAGTAAGCAAGCCGTTTGTCCTAAAATGAAAAATCAGCTGCGCAGCTCAAGATCATGACTCATGGCCCTAGTGAAGCTGTGCGGTAGCATTAATCAGCCTCAGGCCGACTCGTACGGAAGTGGACGATGCACAACACTCTATGATGGACATTGTTTCGCCATAATCTAGCGGACTAATCAAACGAACTCGTTCATGAAGTAGGCAGATACAAAAGGAAGGCTGCGAAAAGAAGATGGTCAAAGGAGTAGACAGAGTCATCTAGCTGGCGTGTTTTGCGCTTGTCAGCAATTATCACTGAGATATACCTTCATTTCTGGCGTATTCTTCCGCCTGCTCGTCAGCGTCACTCTAGAGTGCGTCCCCTTTCGGTAGGAAGTGTATAAGGTGAATATGTACAGATTTAGCAGTGGTTTCTGTAGTGTAAAAGTAGGACAGCGCACCATATGTGGAACTTACTTAAGACGGCTTGCATAATTGATGAATCGAATGAGGTGCGGGAGCGGCTTTTTCAGAACAGAAGTGAGGATGTGCTATCGAGATGGCATCGCGTCGAACTGTGTTGGCAAAAATGCTTGTGCTAGAGAGAGTGGGACACCAACCGTATCTGGAGATACAGGTTAGCCCGGAAAGAGTAAAAAGCGGGTGCGCAAGAGATAGTAAGTTGCAATATCGAGAAGGGGAGCGCGACCAACAAGCTATGGGCGACGCACCTCAGGCCACAAGGGTAAATCTTTGGATGACATTCGCTCCTCATAGAATACTTGGACTCTTGTGCGGCGAACTGAAAAGGAGGTTGACAGGACTCTTCCCGAATAAGACTAAGCGTTGAATATAATCATCATAGAAGACCAACAGGGCGCCTGACTTTCATACGCGGAACGTCAAGCGTGGAGCTTCAACGTACAATTGCAAGTTCGTGAATCGGGTACAATATATCAAATGACAGTGGGTGAGTGGGGCACAAGTGACACCCACGAAAACGGGAAAACCCTTTGGGCATTTCCAATTGTTGACCGTCGGGTATCTGCTCGTCGGACCAGTAATTGATATTCATGTGGGAAAGAAAAGGTTTGCCAGCTGACCGCCGGGTTACAAATTACAAGGAGTTTGTGAAGTGAACATGCGCTCACAGGACGAATTGAATTGACCACCTCAGTTGCAAGTCGAACATAAAGGCCTGGGGGTGTCGACAAACCGAGCTACTTTGCTGCAAAGTGACTTCTTACAACTAGTTTCTCTGCGACTTCAGGCTTGCGTAGTCACTAGTGGATTTTCTCCAGGTCAGCATTACGACGGCTTGTGAGACTCGACAAGAACTGATGCATCCGGTGCAGAAGGTCCGAGTCCACAAGCTGTGTTGCTGGCAGTCGGTACTAGTAAATAATACATAGGCAATTTACAATTTTGCCGACGGAAACAAACAAAGACTCCGAACTCCGACCACAAGGTTACCTAATTTGGAACTGTTTATTGTGCTTCGTCCTTCGTCCACTTGCAGAACAATGAGGATGGGGACTCGGGCGCGCCGTGCTGTGGACAATGATGATTTGGCTTCCAAAAGGATAAAGAAAGGTTTATCCCAGCGCTTCTTTTTAGGGCCCTCTTTCTTGCTAATTATTCTATCTTTCTCTTTCTTGCTGACGACCGCCACCAGTTGGCGACTTGATTCTTATTCGACGTCGCAGGTCGACCATCATCATCATCATCACAGATGTCCTTCTCCCTTCGCACTCAAAGAGGAATATCACCTCCGCCAGTTTATGCCGCTCATTCTACAATACAGACTTCGAGCACGACTCTCAGACCTTACCTTCAACTTCCACACATCCTTTCCCTTGCCTGGCTAGCATATCCAATTATTTCACTCATTTTCGTGATCTTTAGGCTCCAGCTGTCATCCCAATCTGCTCAAACTGCGGTAGCCAATGCAAAGGGTGACCTCTTGGTCGCATGTCAAGCAGCAGAGCAAGCTGCTACAGCTGCGGCCAGTGCTCCGCGGTACATGGCAATAGCCTCAAATCAGTTAATCGCAGATACTATCAATGGCACCATGAACGACGCGCGTGCAGCTCTGATTCTCTCTTTGACTGTCATGGAAGCGATCATCAACTTCTTGATTGATATTTACCGCTCCACATTTTTATGTTTTCTCGAATTAATTGTTGGAGGTGCACTTGCGCTTCTCATTGCTGCTGTTCAAGAGGTGCGAACAACTTGCCTTCCGATGATTTCTTGCTAATAATGGCTTAGATAACTTCTTTTTTGCAAAGCACCCTCACCAGCACTGTGTCAGGTTTGAAGAACGATGCCACTTCGCTCAACTCTGCCATTACAACTATAGTCAACAATCTCAACAAAGTCAATCCTTTCGGGACAATCAGTGCGCCACAATTCGACGTCTCGAGCCTGGACTCTCTGTCCAGTATCACTATCCCAACAGATTTTGAGAATGCGTTAGTTCAGCTCAACAATTCGCTGCCGACTGTGTCGTCGATCAAGAACTCTATTGTATCTCTGTAAGTCTTACACCTAAATGCGCATCTACGTCTACTAACCCGCATAAGCGTCGATACCCCTTTCGAGGCTGTGAAGTCTGACATCAATAGCACGTTCCAAGGCCTTGCCTTCGATGCATCGACCCTTCCTGTCCCTGCTCAAAACGCGGTTTCATTTTGCAACAATTTGGACACTTCCTCAGTTGACAATCTCGGCAATGACCTCCTTACGATTACGAAAATTGGCACCATTATATTGATTCTTCTTCTCTTCGCCCTGTTAGCAGGGCACTGTGCCCTCGAGTGGTACAAGTGGCGCTGCTTGCAGTTTCACATTCGTCGCACTCGTGAGGCATGGGTTTCTGACCCTACCACGGTGTACACCGGCTCCGCTAGCGCCCCTTTTGTCACGCTCACCGACCACAATCTCCTCATGCTCCAGGCAGATGCACAACATCCACTGCTTACTCGCATAGCCAACAACCTCTCAGCCAAATTGCGCATGTCCCCTTCACAGCACACTCATCTGCGATGGTTTCTGCACTACATTTTCCATGCGCCTGCACTTGCCTGCTTCTTGATCGGCTTCTTTGGTCTACTGTCCGTTCAAGTCCAGCTTCTTGCCATCGGTCCTTTGGAAGCAAAGTACACTGCACAAGCCGCTGCTAGTGTGCAGGATCTGTCCAGCACGATCTTTGCGCAGGTGAACAGTTCAATGTACAACCAGTCATCATCGTACGCTGGCACCATCAATGCACGTGTAGAGACCGCTCAGTCCTCCGTCAACGACGGTTTGTTTGGCTGGGTGAACGGCACAACAACAACACTCAATACAACGCTGAACAACTTCTACACCGATGTTCAGAATATCGTTGCGAGCGTGTTCAATGGCACCGTCCTGGAGAACACTGCGCAGGAATTCGTCCGGTGCATTATCGGCTCGAAGGTCGATGCACTCGAGGAGGCACTTACGTTCCTGAACGAGAACTTGATTGTTGATCTTCCGACTGTCAACGAGACCGTCTTGGTGCTATCATCGTCCGATGTCAATGAGATCACTCAGCCAATTGCAACTGCCGCAGTCGGTGGCGGGCAAGGTGACTCAAGCGGACTCATCGGAAGGCTTGTGGCGACGTACGTT
>JABBWB010000416.1:0-31545 GCA_016628085.1 Suillus occidentalis
GATGCCAGTGGTGCATCCTGCCACCATAGGCTACCTATATAGCACCAGATTCATTTGGCAGAAATTCAACACTGCGATATGACATGACGACTCAGTGTCGCATGTTGACACAATGATGCCAGTGGTGCATCCTGCCACCATAGGCTACCTATATAGCACCAGATTCATTTGGCAGAAATTCAACACTGCGATATGACATGACGACTCAGTGTCGCATGTTGACATAATGATGCCAGTGGTGCATTCTGCCACCGTAGGCTACCTATATAGCACCAGATTCATTTGGCAGAAATTCAACACTGCGATATGACATGACGACTCAGTGTCGCATGTTGACACAATGATGCCAGTGGTGCATCCTGCCACCATAGGCTACCTATATAGCACCAGATTCATTTGGCAGAAATTCAACACTGCGATATGACATGACGACTCAGTGTCGCATGTTGACACAATGATGCCAGTGGTGCATCCTGCCACCATAGGCTACCTATATAGCACCAGATTCATTTGGCAGAAATTCAACACTGCGATATGACATGACGACTCAGTGTCGCATGTTGACATAATGATGCCAGTGGTGCATTCTGCCACCGTAGGCTACCTATCTAAAGCCAGATACATTTGGCAGAAATTCAACAGTGTGATATGACATGACAGTCTAGTGTCATGTGTTGGCAAAATGTTGGTTGTGGGAGATGCTGCCATTACTAGAAATTTGTACAGGGCTAGAAATATTTGATAACAACATAACAGTGTGTTAATATATCACAACTTACTACCATAGGTTCACCAATATTATTGCTTTGGTAAATCCCACCAACGTAGTCTACCTATTTATTTCTTTAGCATGTCATCTGTCATTGTGATATATATGTGTTTTATTATACATTAGACAGAGCTAGCTAAAACCTTGCCATTTTGTGGTCAAATTCCTGATGTATGCGCTCTGAGAACGTGTCGAACTGTTTGTCCCACGTCTGGGTGGCAGTGCACTCAATGGTACGGTGCGGGTTGCGGCCAAGACAAACTGCGCAGCAAGGTAATGGACCTGTAGCCGTGAAGGGACGTACTGTCCGTACCTTCTTGTTACTGGCTTGGTTACCAGTTTGCGTGTCCTCAGCTGGGGTGAAAGGACGCTTATGCGATGAGGCAGATTGCTGGGTTTGACTGGATAGGTACGCCGCTGCCACTTGCTGTGGTGTTATGAAGAAACGGAATGATTCCGATTTTCGTTTTGACGAAATGAGAAGGGGGGGCATGGGAATGGTGTTCGTCATCGTGATTGAGACATAGTTTGGGTTTGGGCATGGCACGTGATGGCCGACGCAGTTTCGTTGAAGAAACGAGGGAGTGTCCGTGTGGGTACACATGAGACAGAGGGGGGGGTTTAATGTCGGCGCATGATGGCCGACAGGAGAGAAAATTGTTGTATGAGGTAACAATTGATAAAGGGGGGGAGAGAAGGGAATTGGTTGACGTGAGTAGGGTGCTACTCATACAGGGCTTTGAAACTGACCTGTATAGCTATCTTGGTCTCCCTTTCGCGTTTCTCGTTGAAAAGCTCTTCTCGAGCTTTGAGAATCAAGTCATTGTTGAGCTCCTCAAGGCTCCAACTCTTCGCTGTCCCTATGCTCTGGTGCCAGCGGCGGCGCTGCTGGGATTGGTAGAGAAGGAGCGCTCTTTGCTTGAGCAGGTCTGGGGAGTGTCAGGCCATATGGCTAGAATGATACATCAAATATGGCTTATAAGCCTAAAAATGTGATACATCCCATGTCTAGCTTACCCATTGCCCAAGATGATATATCAGTCCATCCAGCCATTATATTGCACATACACAGCCGCATTTTTTGCATTTTTGAAACTCAGCTATTTGTCATTCTAGTATACTGGTATGTGATGCTCACCTCCTTATGTCAGGCCTCCCCACACTATTCCCACACATCACATTTCCGCATTTTTCAGCCACACAGTGTGGGAATTACCCCACAACACCACAAACATCACTTATTTTAGAAATCTCCACAATATCAATTATTCCCACACCCTTCCCACCTCACTGCAGCTTCACCACTACACCACAATAGGTCCCCCTTCATATATAAGTAGTAGATTAGTATATATATGTATAACACAATATAATAGACCACTTTGTTTGCTCATTTGTATGCCAGCTCCTCCTCCAGGGGCAATTCAACATATAGTAGAATATAGAACACTTTCGCACTTTTGCCCCTTTAGCAGGGAAGTGTTCTGTGGTATTCAGTACATATTTAGAAGTGTATATGAAGAGATTTACACACTTGTTTGACCTCCTGAAGCGCCCTACATCAATAGATATAGCATATATAGAAAAAAACACAAAATGTTCTCATGTATTTATTTCTAAGTGAATATACTTGCAAAATGTATTCCCAGCATCTATTCAACAGTAGTAACAATGTAGAAGGAGTCCAGGACCATCAGATAAGACTCTGTGATACAGCATACATATCATCTCCTGGTGGTACACCCTCTGTGAAATTTTTTCCTGCAGGACCGGACCTCAAGGAGGGTAAGGGGTCTATTTCTATGTATTTTTATGGTATATCTATCACCCAGCTACCACAGGACACCTATAGGATCCCTCAATAGAAACAAAAATAAGAAAAATCGCATTTTTGACATTTTTGAGGTTTTTTAATATCTTACTTAGGCACACATGGTCCAGCCTGCTCATATACCATTAGTGGGGCATATATATATCCTTGATGTATCACAGATCACTGAGAAATAGGCCGGAGCTTTGAGCTAGTGTATATATCTGTTGATTTTACTGATAAGGGGGCCATACCTTCAAAACATCGAAATCTAATAATCAGACACCTGGAGTACATTCATAATGCATCCAGTATCATATATCCAATGTTTCAGAAAGATCCATTGAGTGTTGAGTGAAAGGGAAGCAAAGGAACATATGTGTGAAATATGACAATTGAAACATATCACACAAAAGTCACATTTACACATGATATAGATCAAAGATTTCATTAAATTTTAATAGGAAATATGTTGTAGTGCACAAGGAATCTATACTACACTTTGCCCTGAGGGTGGAAGATATGTGGAAGGAATGTAGTGGTAAAGTAAGTTGATGTAGCATTAAAGTCCTACAACTAACTCAACTGACCATTTTCGATGTTTTGGGGTTTTGAACTTTCCCACACTCAATTTCTTATCTATTTCACTTCCTCAGCACTCAATTCTTGTTGGATTGTTCTGTAAATCCATATATATGATACTGAATATATTTGAAATGTACTCCAAGTTTCTGATTATTAAATTTCGATGTTTTGGAGGTATTGACCCTTTATCAGTAGAAATAGCAAGTATATGCAGTATCTCAAACCTACAACCTATTTTGAACTGATCTTCATCATAAAATTAAGTCTATACACTATTCTAATGATATATGAACAGGATTAACCAGATGTACAAGGGTAAGGTACTAAAAAACATCAAACATGTCAAAAATGCGATTTTCTATCTTTTTGTTCCTGTAGAGAGATACTATGGGTGTCTTTGGTTAGCTATATGATACATCTACTCCAAATATACATATACATAGACTCCCAGCCTCAATTAAGGTCCGGTCCTACAGGAAAAAATTTCACAGGGGGTAAACCACCAGAAGAAGGTGAATGCACTGCACAACAAGATCTTTCTATGTGGTCCTGAGCTCCTGATACATTATTCCTACTATTGAATGGATGTTGGGGACATTGTTTCCAAGTCAATATAGCTAAAAACCAAAAAATGCGAACCTATTTTGTGTTTTCCTATACATACACTACACCTATTGATGTAGGGCGCTTTAGAGGGTCAAATAAAGATGGGAATATATGTAAATATACTACTAAACATGTTCTGAATGCCCCAGAACACTTCCCTGCTAAAGGGGCAAAAGTGCGAAAGTGTTCTATATTCTACTATATGTTGAATTGCCCCTGGAGGAGGAGCTGGCATACAAATGAGCAAACAAAGTGGTCTATTATATTGTGTTATACATATATATACTAATCTACTACTTATATATGAAGGGGGACCTATTGTGGTGTAGTGGTGAAGCTGCAGTGAGGTGGGAAGGGTGTGGGAATAATTGATATTGTGGAGATTTCTAAAATAAGTGATGTTTGTGGTGTTGTGGGGTAATTCCCACACTGTGTGGCTGAAAAATGCGGAAATGTGATGTGTGGGAATAGTGTGGGGAGGCCTGACATAAGGAGGTGAGCATCACATACCAGTATACTAGAATGACAAATAGCTGAGTTTCAAAAATGCAAAAAATGCGGCTGTGTATGTGCAATATAATGGCTGGATGGACTGATATATCATCTTGGGCAATGGGTAAGCTAGACATGGGATGTATCGCATTTTTAGGCTTATAAGCCATTCTGATATATCCACCCTACATAATCAAGTGGGAGTGTCGCCATCTGTGCGCCTGAAGGGCATACCAGAATTGTATGTGCATTTCGACCCTCTCCTCTGGCCAGTCAAACTGTCGCATCGAGGTCACCATGCGAGGTGCGGCCTCATTGAACTCCTCCCAGGAGAGGTGCTCGTCCTTGACGACTGGCGTTGCCTTGGGATCCTTCACTGCTGCAGCCGGAATCCACGAATGTATCCCTTCTGAGGAAGGAAGCATTACCATTGCGTCTGGTTCTGCTACTAGAGTGGCCAGTTGGGCATCCTCTAAGCCTCTGTTCGTGAAATAATGAAGTTCGCAATAATCTCCAGCTTTGAGCTTTCGCGTGGCGTATTGAGCCGGTAATATGGTAGGATCAGAAGGAGCTTTTCCGCGCACGAGCGGCGCGTACTTATTCTTGTTCTTCTTTCTGTCTTCTAGGCGTGCTGCCTCTGCTTCTTCTTGGCGCAATTGCTGGCGTTGCTCTTCTTCCTCTTCTTCTCGCTCTCTCGCTTCTTGCAAGCGCTCTTGTCTGAGGTTCCATCGTTCCTTGTCCGCATTGTTGGCTAATGTCCATAGCGCTGCTAGCGAACGAGCTGCTTGGTCATCTGTGAAACCTCCGTCGACGAGCTGCTGGCGAGCTAACTGATGTTCTTGCAAAGTGAAATCCGGTTGGACAGCCAAGTTAGGGTTTTCTTGTAACATAATTGAACTGTAATTCTAAATGCAAAAGACTTGGAACCAGTAGCTAGAGCTCGAGCAGACGAGAATCGCGAGGTGGGCAGAAGCAAAAAAGGTGCTGCGCCACTTCGCTTACGGATTCGCGCGTAGACTAACTTCTTTGTCATCATCGTTCCTCAGCAGACTCAGATCACCACTTACGCGTGTGGTCACGTCTTAATTTGAAATGTGTCACGTCACCTTGACAGCGGTTGATCTCGAACTGGTGATATCAATCATCTATTGGCTATCACGCATTCTATCATGTCCTGGTTTCACGCTGTCATTCTGCAATGCCGTCGAGACTCGCTCAAAGTTGCAGTCACACCACTCTGACCAACATGAAACAACTTGCTGCTTAACATAAATTACACGCTACCCCGAGCTGTATACCGCAGGGAGTCGGGGACTATCTTGAGCAGCCGATTTCACAGCTCGAACATCAGCTTGAAATTCACAGTGGGATATGAGGATATGAAAGCTTACATAGGACCTTCTGAAGACACCCCCTTACTCTTCGTCACCAACGTAGCAGCTTGGAGCTCCTTGTGTGGAAATAGGAGGGAAAAAGAGCGGATGCACCTTCAACTTTGTCGCGGTTGGCATGGGATAAATCGATGGTGACTGGCGTAAGTGTAAGGTCGCTCTCGCCATCTTGAGTCTTCACTATTGCGTTTGCTTGTAAAACAGGTAGACCATCAGAATGGTGACCACGAGTAAATTGAGAACCAAAACTCATTGCCAAGCTCAAAGTGCGTTTTGACCTCAAGGTCCATAATATAATGATATTATCACCTCAGGTGTTGAACAAGGTCTGAACATGGTTTCACAAGCATACTTGTAATAAAGCCATGAAACATCTACAAGCGAGTTTCTTTCCACGTGAAATTCCATCCTGAGAGTTTATGCATCTCCTTGAAGTTGCGTTGAAGTTTCTCTTCTCTTCCGTCCCCTCAGAGTGATCATTGCACTTGCGTTTGTAGAGACAGCGACGAAAGAAGTTAGAACTTGCACCTCGAGCGATGACCGATTTCGTGCACAAATTTGAAGTCACCGAGGGCTATTGCCATCATCGCTGCACGGCCCATGACACTAGAACGCCTTCGGGTTATTCTGAAACGCTCGCGGCACGAATGAAGAAGAAAAAAGAAGTCAAATACTTGTAATGGCTATCACGGCCTACGACAGTCAGCACTAGACGAGATGGTTATGTTGTTCGTACTAAAATTCGTTCGGATCTGCAGGTTTCTGTGGCATCATATTTTGATATCGTAAGTCTCATGGAACGCTTTGCAGCCGGTGAGGTATGCCAATTTGCTGCCACAAAATACGCTGATACTCAGTTGGGATAGTGATGCGTTTGTTTGTGTGCCAATAGTTGGCGTCCAACTGTGGTCACAACGTGCTTTGACTGTTCCGCATTGTACGCTTCCACAAGTTCTCCCCTTGTGCTAACCAGCCCTCGTAATTTATACACAGATGTGGCGGCACGATTTGATCTCCACAATCACGCTTTGGGCGACGCGTCCACAGCTCATTAGACAAAGATGCGTTGTGGACCGCCAGGTGCTTAAATTGTACATCTACGTCTCTTCCTTCTAATAACTGTTCATCACTTCATCTTCATCATCATGCTCTCTGACGATCGCCTCCGCCTGGCCGGCGCGCCTGACGTTGTGCCTCACCTCATCCCCATCCCCATCTCCCCCAGCTCTAAGATCTTGACGGATATAGAGGCGGCGAATCTTACTTCAAATATTACTCCTCTGCACTCTGCTCACGTTGAGCCAGTTCCCATTCACGCCGTTTCACGTCAAGGCACAACAGGGGTGTCCACTCCGCGAAGTGTGAACGGTCCCTTTCGTATTTTGCGCCATTTGTCGTCGGGAGGTTTTGCCCAGGCTATGGGAGCTGAGGACTTGGCATCAGGTCGCTTGCTGTGTCTGAAGATATTTAGGAAGGACCTCCTCAAGAAAAATCGCACAGAAGACAGTATTCTGAATGAACTCAAAGTTTACAAACGCCTAGCGTCCTCGAAGGAGTGCTGTCCTGCAACAATATTTCTTATGGAACTAGAGAGGTCATTTCAGACGAAGAAATTCGTTTGTTTCGCGATGGTATGTGCTTCTCCTCTGTGCGCCATTTGAGCTGTTTTAATCCGTTACAAATTCCTAGAATTTGATGTCGAGTGATTTAGCGCATTATATGTGGAGAGAGTCTGGATACTGCCTCGAGAATGCTCGTAGGTGGAGTGCCCAACTGGTAAGTAGGTGTCGCTCCTGGTTTTCGATGTCTCACCCCTGTCTTTTAAGGCGCTTGGAATCAACGCCCTGCACAGCATGGGCATTATTCATCGAGACATAAAATTGCAAAACATTCTAATCGACACGCAACAAAACGTGCGGATCACCGATTTCGGGCTCAGTTACATAGACAAGGAGCCAAAGCGCTTGGATACATCGTGGGGCTATTCATCAGCCGTAATGGGAACCATTAATTTTATGGCGCCTGAAATTCTGTGCAACACGGAAGAACCACATTCTGTCAAGTACGGTGTGTCCGTAGACTGGTGGGCGTTTGGGTGTGTCTTTTACGAGCTCATTTCACTGCCGAAGCATGAGGCATGTATCGCATCTTACTTAGTCGTCATCTTACTGATATCACCCCGCCAGGTGCTCTTTGATTCAAAGGACGCCATAATGGATTATGTAGCTTGGCATTGCAAGAATAACTTTAAACCCGGCTTGTTCCCTTCGTTTCAGGGGTTTGATCCAATTGCGGCCGATTTGCTTGCAGGAGTAAGCTCTTTGTATTATGTTCAAGTCCATCACTTACCTTTACCGTGATAGTTGCTTAATCCCCTTACCGTATTGCGGTACGGGTTCCAGCGGGTTACCAATCACCAGTATTTCTTGAACGATGATGGCACCTCTGAATTTCACGGCTGCCTGCTCTCGCGGTAAGTTTCATTCGACTTATTTACAGTGAAGATAGTAACTAACATCTAATCCAGCTGTTCAACGCGACGAGCAACCTGACATGTTGCCGTCCTTGGAGACTGAAACAATAGAGATCTGGTGGGCCACACCTCCCGGGCGGCCGATGCACATATCAAATATGGATTGGAAGAAGCCCAGGCAGTAAATTATGTCCTACCTAGGATTCCCTCCAGCTTGTGATGATCTCGCTGCGAATTTCTCTTTACGAAGCTCCAGTTTTCATCTTTCTTGACATAGACCATTCCAGAAGTAATATACACATTAGCATTCGTATCAGCGTATAGTTCCCATGTCTGTTCATATATATCTTCCATGCATTGCTCGCCATCTCATGATCAAGGATGGGCTAATAATAAGTAGCTGGCCTCAAAATTTAAAGGTTGACTGTTAGGATACATAAGGAGAGCTGGGCCCAGCTGCTAGAGTACGTCGGCGTCTGTATTGTCTTCGACCCACTCTACCGACTCAATACGTTCTGCGAGATAGAACAACTAGGAGGATTTGTTCAGTTCATGTTCATTGGGGATTCAGGTTAGACATATGTTAGATGTCCACCGATTGCTGGGCGTCTCTTCACCTAAAGTTACATCGGAGATTACAATAATCCATCAGTTGGTTATCGCAGCACCATCTCGTATTCCACCTCAACATTGTTTTGGCCTACATTAAGTTTGTATAGTCTACTACTTTGTAGTTACATGGACCTAAACCCCAGGATCCTCAGATCCATCCAAACACAAAAAGTAATGGAACCCGCCCTTGACAGTGAATTACGACGTCTCAGAAGTGACGTCGAAAGACTCTCCCTCGAGGCTCAGCGAAAGGAACGCGAAGTATCTCTGTTGACTGGTGTCATATGTCGGCTAGAAGCAGAGCTAGTTCGGAGTTCCGACACGACACCCGCACAAGCAACCATCGGCGGTGCCAACTTGCGCGATCTCCTCCAACTCTCACAGCCAGACTTGTTAGCTCTGGATGACGACATTCGGTTGATGAGGAGGAAGGTGCTAGATAGAGCCCCCACGGATTTAGCTGAGGGCGTGCAAGAGTATCTGACGAAGGCTATGAGGGAGGCTATGATCAGGAGGGGAGTCAGGTATGATGATGGCGCGGATAGCGATTGGTGTGAACCATGGGTAAATGTGTATCAGAAAAAGGAACTGGAGGATGATGATTAGGTTATTGGGGCTGAGGGATAGTAGGAGGGGCGTGCCAGGTAGGGTTACGGGTGGGAGGTACGACATAACCGTTGCTTGCGATACGCTGATTGGTTTATCGCGATGGAGAGGTATTCATTGAGTGTCTTATTACCTTTGATACTGAGCGGTTGTTAGGCATATCAAAGACTTCAAATTCACTGACACTTGTCTCAATGTTTCCTGCCAAAGACAAGGCTTTCTCCCCGCCAACTGATCTATTCAAAAATGCCAAGTCAATGGAGAGAACCTAGGTCTCTGAATATCATGTGCATAGAGGCACACGAGCGTCAGAATCTTGAGGTCTGGGCCCTGTAATGCCAGTCAACTAACACAATGCGTAACAGTGCTGCTGAAACAGAGACAGGGTTTCAGCCCTTGTGAGCTCATCAGTAGGAATCATGTCAAATCAGTTACGTGAACACATACCTGGATAGTCACTCGTCTACGAGCTCGACTGACAAACTGTAGGCGTAGAGTGCAAGCAAATATCGACATTGGTCGGTCATTGGCATGTGTGTGTTATGCGTTGTTGATTCGGGAAGGTGTTGCCAAACAACCGCCAAGAAATATTTTCCTGTTTCGGCCTTGTTTCCATGACTAGCCTCGAGTCGCTTATATGTTTGCGGATATTGCACCTGGAGTTTCCAAGTGAGGCAATTCTTGGCGTCATCCTGATACTCGCCCTTGTCCAACAGGCGGTCGTCAGAGCAGCAAACGACAAGGTTCCGAGTGACGGTACTTAAGCAGCCCGAACACCAGCATAACATCCTCAGCAGCAGCCACATCCGCCCGCCGCACTAACAACACCCGTTCGCAATGGCGTCCAACAAGAGCAGTTGCTTCTCAGTCTTCCCTTCTTCCCCTGCTTCTACCAACGTATTTGCCCTCTTTGGTAACGCGCAGTCACCCCGTGATAATCACATCATGTGCGAAGACCTTGGAAAGGTCTTTGCTCGCGCCACGCAGAGAAAGGAGAGTTCAAGCTCCGGCTCTCGCAAAGGGTTGAGGAAGCTTTTGGGCGGCATATAATTCGGCGCATGCCTGTCACCGGTGTAAATATCCCTACGAGGACCTGTGCGTCTATCGCATTCACACCGGGAAACATCACTTGCTCCATCCAATCGGTGCCGTGGGTCGAGTTTCATCTCCCCTTGCTACCAGAATATTAATCACGCTCTCGTACTCAGCGCACCCACTAGGACGTCGAGAGGGAAATGTTGCATAAGATGATCAGTCTTCGTCCCTATACACCCATATTATCATACGGAAGATGATCAGTATACGGAAATTCAAACTTTCATTTCCCCATTCTCGAACAACGCCAAGCTTCGTAGCTTCTTGATGAACTGATGGCGAGTTGAGAAAGAATCAACTGGATGCAATCGATATAAATGGCACTGCCAACTTAATAATATCTTTACCACTAGTACATGTCACTTGCGGGCGATATGAAAAAAAGGTACCATGCTATCACATTGATAAAAGTCCAGAACATGACAGCAAGTGTGGTTCATCCTGCCCAGACAGGCAACCGCGACCCAGTTGCAACGGCACCGCCCGATATGCACAGCCTGTCCCTACTTCATGGTTCACGCCAAGGGTCCACCCAGTGCTTGCTGATTCCCAGCCATGGATGGTGGTGACGGCGAGCCAGAGGAAGGTCCCAAAGCCGATGTAGAGTCAGCAGCTGAACCCGAGGAAGGTCCCAAAGCAGATGCAGGGTCAGACGCAGGCGTAGCTGGAGGTCCAAGAAGTGACTTCCGCGTCGCAGTGATCAGATCCCACTGATCAGTCTCCCCATGCACATCAAACATGTTGACCCCAAGCATACCCGTCTTCTTTGCAAACGCGCCTTTCATCCCGAGCGACTCGGGATCGTCGTACGGAATAGTCTGCGTGTTCGAATGCAAGAACGGCGTCGCGGAGCACTTGTCCCATGAACGCTGGAACCCGCTTGAGGGCACCGCGGCGTATGTCCCGTCGCTGTTGCGCTGCAGGATACCCTTGGTCACGAGATCGCGGAACTGGATTTGGTGGTCGTCGTCAGCGTTGACGGTGGTGCGCCTCGCGAGGCGGTGGAGACGCGGGACTTCGGGAGAGCGGCGTTGTCGAAGGTGGTCTATACCGACGTTGGTCACGTAACCGTACCCTGGGATACCAAGAACGATTTTGTTCGCGGGGAATCCTGTTGATGTCCAGGCGTTGTACCCGGCTACTGCGTTCTGGGATGGCTGACTCGAGCTTCCACACCCATCGTACAGGGGCGCGTTCGGACCAGGGGGGGTTGCAGCTACTACGCATCAGTGTTTTCCAATAGTTTGTTTCAAATGCAGACAGACCTTGAAAAGTGTCGTAGTTCATGATCAAGATCCAATCGATGTACTTTGCGAATTCAGATGTGTCTTTGATGGGTTGACCGTCGGGGCCAGCAAAGGGAGTGTCTTGAACAGCGGCCGATATTTTGGCGTTAGGGGGGAGAGTGTGCCTAAGGAGCTTGAGGAACTCGACCATGTTCTCTTCGTCGCTTGGACTTTCGGTGTTGCCTTGATTGCCTGCTTGGCCAGGGTATTCCCAATCGATGTCGATGCCGTCGAGATTGTATTGCGAGTAGGTGGCGAGGATGTTCTTGACAAAGGTTTCCCTATTGGCGGCTGTGGACACGGCTTGCGAGAAATAGCTTGAAGTCTATTAGTAGCGCGGAATAAAAGGAGGGGGTATTACTGACTGACTGCCTGTCCACCCTCCAATACTAAGCTTGACTAGCGTCGAGGAAGCATGCGCATCGGTCACGAGCTTGTGAAGGAGGGAAGGGGCATCAGCATTATCGAAGATGAGGTTGAAGTCTGCGTTTGGGAGAGCAAAGGCAAAGTCAATGCAATCGAATAGGTCGTAATTCATGTTGGAACGAGGTGCCCAGTCAACAAAGTAGGTCATGACGAGCGGCGCTGCCAAGGAAGTGGCGCTGCGTTCGACCTGGGAACGGGATGCAATGTTTGATGATGCATAGCTAGAAGATAACTGGATTGAAGGAGCGGAAAGAGTAAGGAGCGGAAGGATAGACAATGCTGCGAACATGCAAGATAACATGGTGAAAACGAAAAGCAGAATGTGGATCATGAGAGGACATGCGAGGTTGATATACTCGTTCTTGTGTCAACCACCGTCAAATTTGGGACTGAAGCGGCGCACAAGTCAGCCACGAGTACAGAGTGTAGAGTTCAAAGTGAGGCTGACGGTGAGGCCCATCTTGAGCCAAGAATTCAAGAGGGCTGACGTGGAGGCATCGCTACTGCACTCTGAGCCATGACTTCGTGTGAATGGCCAAAAGTGCAGAACACTAGGAGGCTCCTGGGACATCCAGACTGGAACAGGTGTGATTAGTTCAATACAGGTGAAAGGGTAGCACATCACCAGTTCACCAGGTGGTAGAAAGAGGAGCGTCAAGTGATTGCTAAATGCACGCGAATCACAGTGAATTGAAGGTCGGCTCATGCATGCACTAGTTGAAAGTGATAATTAAGCAGGAAGCGCGCTTCGTACAAGGCCACAAAGGAATACGCGGGCACGCGGCTCAACAATATATTGTCACGGCATCACGGTAGACCCGAGAGGTGTTGAACCCCTTCCGAGGAGTTAACACAGCAAGTAGGGTTGACCTGATTGAGATGACAATGCGACATGGATGCAGGTGGGTGGTTTTGAACAATGGGCAGAGGTGACCTGATTTGGACTGAGATGCTTCTGGTTCTTCTTAGCGACGTTTCATGTATCGAGAACCAGTTGATGTGGGACGACGAGGACAATATGCGAATCGTGGAAGCAAGTTTTAATTTGAGGATCTGAATGCAGTGTATAATTGACTTTCCCTGGTTTCCAAGTGTAGGAGTGGCGTATGACCTAGTTGACCGACGGAACGTTCTAATTTATTTATTTAGAAAGGTAACTGACTCGGTAAATCCGGTTCGGAGGATGATAACCCCAATTAGGAAATTAAAACCAATCGAACGGTTCGAATGACTCGGACTTCTCTTTCGGAACAACCCAAGCTCATCTCTCTATATAAACCCCCTCCAATAAAAATGTTATCCCAGTCATCATCATGTCTTTTGCCCGTCGTTCTCAGTCTCCTCCTCCCCCAATGCCTTCTCCTGAGCTCCTACCAACTCCTTTACCATCTCCACCTCCCATTCATCGCTCATCGCGGCTTGACCGTTCCCTGCAAACAGCTCACCCCCCATACCCCCTCGCCTCATAGGCTCACCCCTACTTCAGAACACTTTGAACGCGTCCAGGTCATATGACCGCTTAGACAGAAAGGCAAAGGAGGGTCTCTTTGGCGAAGACGATGACTTTGGCGCACGCAAACGTGCTTTGGGAAGGAGAAGTAACTCATCAATATCATCACTCCCTATCTCCCCATCCCGCTCTACCAGGCGCAACTTGGGCCAATCATCAGCCCGCTTCCGTTCCCCACCACCTAGCCCGTCCATCGCCTCTCCTCCACCACCCGTCCCTCCTATCCCAGCATTCATGCTCACTCCAACTGATAAGAAGTCTGTCGTGCGGGCCTTACCTACTAAACGAGCTACCGCTCCCGCACACCACGCTATCTTTGATCTCACTCCTTCCCTCTCGAGGACGCGGTGTAAATCATCACCTCAGGCCCCTGGCGCAATGACCTGCATGCAGTTCTTTACCATGCACAATGCTCCTCGCAGAGACTGTCGAGTCTGAGCATGCATGACTTGCACACCTTGATGAACCCTTAAAGCCGCACAAGCTGCGACTTGTGCCATCCCTGTACACACAACTTAACATCATTGGGACGACATCACCTGCCAACGACCTTCCTTGCACATATCCCTACATTCTTTCTTTAATATTTATACCTCCTTTATCTTCACAACCAGCGCCATAACGCGCGCGATCCACGTCCTTTCCTTTCTTCTAATGCACACTCACTGATGTAATACCACCATTGCTCCCCCCCAAAACCGTTAGTACTACTTACTCTACACGCATCCGTACCATTACTTATCCTGACCAGTACCATAATGTTCTTCATCGTGTTCCACCACTCGTAATACCAAACTGTGTTTGAAGCCCACTCGAGTTAGACCACATCGAAAGTTCAATTAATGACCTCCTACTAAGTCCTATATCCGGCCGAGACAGCTCGTCTGACCAAAAGTTACGCAAAGCCGTCTAGTCACACGAGATCGATAAAGGGTTTTAGCGTCGCCACTAGCTTACGGCATAACCCGAACGCCATCCACCTGACGGTACCTACTCGGAAGGAACATAGATAACGTTGTCTTATGACGTCTCACGACTTTTCCACAGAAAGCAGAAGCTATGTTTTTGCCCCAGTAGGCGCTTAAATGCGTCATTGACGGGCAACGAGGCAACTCGAAATTTTCTTAAAGATCCGACATACGTCCTCTGTGACGGCACGACCAGCGTCGGGCACGGACAGACAGCCCCGATAAAAGCGTCACTTCAAGAAAAATCATATTTATCTGGCGGTAAGGGGCGAGCGGCTATGACTTGCTCGGTGCACTGCGTAGCATAAAAAAGGAAAAAGAAAGCTTAAATAGTACCATCTGTGCATAGTAATGCAACAACAGTGTTTGTAAGGATACAGCTGTAGCGAAGAAAGACAAAACAAAAAAAAAAGAATCAAGTCAGCTATCAATACAATTCTTTTTCGATTTGATTGAGAACCGCACCAAATACACTATTATGAACCAACACAAAAACATGTTTTTGAAGGTCCAATGATGCAAGCGGTCATGAATGTCAATGTTTGGTTAAAGTCCCATTCTTTCCGCCAACGTCCGATCTCCAAATGCATACGCGTGACTCGCAAACCCTCGAGCCCTCCGTCCTCCTCCACCGCCACTCCCTCCACCGTTGCGCCGTGCGAAACGCTCTCGCTCTCGGTCCCTATCGCGCTCACCGTCGTGCTCGCGTGCCCGGTCCTTGTCCCGGCGGTGGGACTCCCGGTCCCTATTATCACTCGGAGAGCGTGGACGTGTCCGCGAATCTTCGTCAACCTCCATCTTCACATGGCTCGGTTTTAAACGGGGCTCTGCGGGTGAGAGACGAGGCGAACGAGGAGGCTCGTGGTCTCTGGGAACACTCTGCCGCGCGTTGGCATTGTGAGGTTTTGTTGGCGGAAGTGAAACGTTGGAGCGTGCGGGTGACACTTTGGGCTCTGACAGACGCGGCTTCTTGTGAGCTCTTGGTCCGGTCGGGGGGAGCTTCATCACCCCGTTACTCGTGGATGCAGGGTGATACGAGTCGCGAGATGCAGGCGCGTATGAGTGGTGGTTAGCGTTCATTTGACGCAGAGAAGTTTGGAAGCTTTCATAGGACTTGTCTAGTTCCGACCTGTTGCGTCAATGCGTGAGTGTGGATACGCCTAGCTCATGAGGTGACTCACGACAACGAAGCGATTACTTGGTGAGATTCTACCGCGCGTGTGAGGGGCAATTAAAATAAAAGGAGTTATTAAAACGCATACCTCTCAAAGCCCCTTCTAATCTCTCCACGACTCGTCTCAGCCCGCGGACTTCCTCCTTGAGCTTTCCAGTCTCCCCGGATTTGAGCATCTCGTATAGCTCAGTCAGTTCTCTTCCTGTAGTATGCGCACCCTCTGCGTCAGCGCGGTATTGACCGTACTCGACGAAGAAGCCACTCCCGTTCCTTCACTAGAAGCCGCCTTGCTGATATGTGGTAACAACACAGAAACAAGCGCAGGCGGCAACGTAACAGCATCTACAGTCGATGCGCCACTCTGAGCAGCAAGGTGCTGACGAAGACGTGTCACTTCATCCTAGACAAGACAAAGCCCGGGTCTATCAATACAACAGCGCACGACAATCGGCGCCTGGAAAGGGAGTGCATTACCGTGAGTTCAGCGACTTGAGCATCTCGTTTTCTTAGCTCGGTCTCAAGGTCTAGTTCCCTGGGTGTAGGGAGGTCCATTTAAGAGTGCTTGGGTGCACGGAGGAGTTGGCCAGCTCGCGGAAGGTGAGTAGAAGGGTGCCGTGTGCAAGACCGTTTGCGCGCCTCTTTGGGTTTGTGGTCACATGACGTAAACGGCGGTGGCTGTAAACTGAGAGCTGGGTTACGTTACATGTCTGCATCTCACGATCATCATCATCATCATCTATGCGGTGGCATTCTGCGCTGTTGCTTGCTTATTGATTAGATGGGTATGGTGCGAGGGCCCTAGTTTGCTCAGGGTATACTACTTCTTGCTAGGCTGTGCAACCCTGACTCTTCTGCGGTTCTTTCTGTGTATTTTTCATCGGGGTGATCAGTGGTGAGAATACACAGAAATGAATCGCATGGGCCGTCGTTATGGCTTCTGTTCACGGGATGCTCCGGAAGACGAACTTGACTTCTTAGCATTGCAGATATGAACCCTCGACAAGGTGGTATTATAACCTCGCTGGCGTGTATGTTGTAACACAACTATGGCTTGACACACTGTAGGAGAGCTTTAGCGCACTGATGTGAGTTAGACTCGTGACCGCTTGGAGCGTGGAGCTTGACATAATATAGCCCCATGATGGAGCAGAATACAATGCACGACCGTCGGCACCGCATGCTGCACGCTAATCATCAAGTAGAAGGTCTGTTTTTAGCAGGTCATCACGCTTCGAAGCAACCACCGCTTACATTGAATTTAGGGTCGCGCTGGATATAAAATGGCCAAGTCCGAATCACCTGATGTGACGACCTCCACCCATCCATTGCCTTTCATGGGTCTTGCAAACTTTCTTTCATTGGCTATATTAGTGCTGGCCGCTTCTGCTGTTTCTTGGGATGCAACTCCGTTCAATCCTGCATCCGTCCCACTTGCAGTTCGGTCACCTTACCTGTCTGCGTGGCTTCCCCAAGGTGCTGGTACGGCGCTGAACGGTGCATGGCCCCAGTTTTGGACTGGATCAGTGAGGTTTGTCCGTTATACACGTTGAACGTCGACTAAGACATTGTCGTGCAGATTCTTGGATGGGCTGGCTATATCAGAGTTGATAGTGACACGTATACATTCCTGGGTGATCCCGTCGTCGCAGGTGCTAAATCTGCCGTCCAAAAAAGCCTAGAGGTGATCATGGTTCGATTGTATGCATGAGAGCACACTTGAACACTATACAGTTCACCTCAACGCAAAGCATTTTTGTGATGACTGCCGGGCCGGTGGACATAAATGTGAACTTCCTTAGTCCTGTGGAGGTACATATGATGTTTTTTGCCTTTACATCGCAGCAAGTTATTTTTAGCCCACAGACCTCCTCAAGCAGTCCATCCCCTTCTCGTATCTGGCACTGTCCGCAGTGTCTAATGATGGAGGGTCGCATAACGTCAGCGTATACACCGACATAAGCGCAGAATGGGTGTCTGGAGATGACACTTTGACGGTCAACTGGACTACTACCACTGGCAATATCTTAACTCATCAGGTCATGCTTGAGAACCAGGAGTTGTTCACCGAACATAGTGACCACATCCAACGTGAGTGACGAGTTCAGCTACTTACTTTACCTACTCAGATAATTTTTCAGAGGGAGCAGCTTATTATTCTACTCAGAATGTATGTACATTTGTCAGCCAGTGTCCCTCGCGCTGATTTCTTCGTCAGTCTTCCTCCGTGACGTACCAAACCGGCCAGGATGCCCTTGTTCGAGCCCAATTCATCAACAACGGTGTTCTTGCCAATACCGAGGATACCAATTTTCGTGCTGTCAGCGACAACTGGCCAGTGTTTGCTTTCGCTCACGACCTTGGTATCGTGTCAACCACTGCCACCGCCCCTGTGATATACACTGTGGGTCATGTGAGAGATCCGGCAATTCAGTACATCATCGCAGACGACGTCTACCAACCACGAAGTCTTTACTTCTGGAATGCTTACTCAAGCGTTGCGGACTTGGTGCGTTCCTAATCTCGTCTGAAATACCGCTAATTTTGAAGGTGTGCTCTAGATTTCTGACTTCGTCGGGGATTACTCTGCTGCGCTGGGACGTGCGCAAGCGTTCGACCATAAGGTCCAGAGCGACGCCTCGGCGATTTCAAGTAATTATGCTGGTATCGTCGCGCTGTCGGTTCGTCAGGCATTCGGAGCCTTGGAACTCACGCTTGTCGAAGAACAGTGATGGAAGTTGGAACACAGATGATATCCTAATGTTCTTGAAGGGTAATACATGGCTGTTTTCAAAAAAATTGTTGTCTGACGCGAAACACCAGAGATTTCTAGCGATGGCGTAGGTGATATGCTTTAAAGTTGTGGGTTGCTCATCTTCGCAACTACAGAATGTGAACACTGTGGACGTCATCATGCCTGCATGGCCTATTCTCTTGTACACCAATCCCGCACTTGGCAAATATCTCCTGCTCGGTCTCCTTGAGTATCAAGCGACTGGACAATATCCCAATGCATGGGCTGCCCACGATCTTGGTTTGTCTTTTACAGAAAACCGCCTAGGATTCCTATTCCTCTGATTATGAATTAGGTTCATCGTACCCCAACGCTACGGGTCACAATGCTGGTAACGATGAAGCCATGCCTCTCGAAGGTGACCTCCATTTCAGTGCATATAATTTGATTTCTTAGCGGCTATGCTTTCAGAGTGCGGAAACATGCTTATCATGGTTTCGAGTTACACTCAGAAGTCTAATGACATTTCATTGATCACCCAATACGTCAGTGTTCACCGTGATCTCGTCCCTCATATGTTCACTACTTTCCACAGACGAACCTTCTTAACCAATGGACCGGATACCTCGTCGCAGAAGCCCTCATTCCTGCCAATCAGATCAGCACAGATGATTTTGCGGGGGCTCTCGCCAACCAAACCAATCTAGCCATTAAAGGTGTGATAGGCATCCAGGCCATGTCTGTAATTTCGAGCATATTGGGCAACGCCATCGATCAACAAAACTACAGCGTACGTTGTTATTGAAGTTCTAAATTGACGTGGACTTACACTTCGATTATTCAGTCAATCGTACAGCGCTATGTTCCGCAAATACTTGGCTATGCCACATCGAGCGACGGGCTGCACCTCACATTAAATTACGGAAATGAAAGCTCGTAGGTCTCGCGTATGAATCTGTGTTGTCTAAAACATTATTAACGGTGTCAAGGTGGGGCTTGTCATACAACCTGTATGCAGATAAGTTACTTGGCACCAATGTTTTCCCAGAATCTGTCTATGATATGCGTAAGTCCTGCTTTCACTCGTTCTGAATAGTTCTGAACAGCTTCATAGAAACCGCGTGGTATGCCACTGTCGTCAGTGAGTGAATCATATACAATCAACACATTCACCCATACAACTTTCCTTTCAAGATACTTACGGCGTCCCTTTGGACACTCGGTAAGTTGTTTCTCGCGGGGCACAAGGACGTACATGGCAATGAGGAGGCAGATAAGCAAGCAAAGAAAGCATCAGAGGGCCCGCACAACAACAGCCCATCAGACGACCTCCCCACGCTGCTTCGTCATGGCTCACTCCCCCTTAGCGTCTCAGCGCTCATCGCGGCACACAAAGCAACCAATCAAGATCGTTGGGGAAGACTATGGCGCAAGTCACCGCGATTCAACCGTATCAACAGCATTGATCCTAAGATATTGAACCGCTCATTCGTCAAGCTCACGGCAGAATTCCCCAAACGACTCACAGGCCTCTATATAGCTCTCCGCTCACGACACGCCCCCCTAAACCTCCATCTTCACCGCATTGGAAAGGTCCCCTCCCCCCACTGCCCCCACTGTCCAGCAACAGAAGAGACCATCCTACACCTCATGATTGCCTGCCCACAATACCGACACGCACGTCACGCGCTCACAAACTCCCTCGGACGGAGAGCCACCTCATTGCCATTCCTTCTCTCAGACTCAAGTGCAGCTCCACACCTAGCTAAGTTCCTTAACGCTACAGGAAGATTTAAACAAACATTCGGTGATGTATCGCTCATTCGCAAACCGCCAGACTGATCCAGCCCAATCATAGTTAGTCAATTCCGCACTGCGCTATACAGCAAGTTCGAAATAGCATACACAACAATATACCCAAGCCTCCAACACCCCCTCTGTAACATCACCCCTACCACCTGTACCACCACCTAATCACACCCACTCGACTACATGGAATCACCCGCCACTGAAGCGGTATCAGCCAAACGACGCGACCTCAAAAAAGTTCCCTTACTTACATCGTTTGCATCCCTCCCGATTCCTGTACTAGCTGCCTTGGCAGCCGAGTACGCGTAAGAATATGTACACACCTGCAGTACCACGCCACGATAGCCTGTATAAAGTCATCTCACATCACGGTAGTGCGTCTAAAACGGCCGGCAGGAACGGCGGACTGGCGGGAGTACGCTCCACGTCAGGGCATTCGCATACCAGAGATGCACCCGAGACACAAGGGGTCTCTAGTATAGACAGTACTGTCCTCCATAGAGTGCCACTCTGAATAGGACAGAAATTGGATTTAAAAAAAAAAAAAAAAAAAAGTTGTTTCTCGACCTGAATGAACAGCATAACTAACAGACTCTAGCCACACATACACTAAATCCGACTGGGAGTTATGGACTGCTGCCATAATGACGAATGCGACGACGCGAGACATGTTCATTGACTCTGTCTACAAGTATGCTGCAGACGGTGAAAGTCATCAGCCGTTGGGAGACTGGTATGAGACGCTTAATGGTGCTGTAGATGGATTTAGGGCCCGTCCGGTCGTTGGTGGTCATTTTGCTTTGGTGAGAACTGCAAATAATGCACTTTGTTGATGACATTGCTAATTTGGTCGGACAGCTTGCTTTGTAACCTGTCGATTTGTTGCATACAATTTGAGACATAGCTTGTTGTGATTATGCCAAGCGTCAGGAATTGTATTTGGAAAAATGGCTAGGTATCCAAGGAAGTTTAGATATAATACCGTGCGAAGCTGTGTGCAGCTGACGGAAACCGCTCTCCCATTTAGTACACGGAGAGTCCTCAAAACAACTTTTATGTTCGATTATCGGCTCTCTTTCCTTCAAGGCACCCAACTCCACCCATTCATACGTGTCCATTTCTACCTCCGCCCAGGCTCAGCCTAGTATCTCAAAGATCGTCCATTTTTTGTCGATCCCTACCTTATAATCTTCTTCTGGATACTCCAGACCTCATCTGGACTTCTCTCCCGGCTCGGGATTTCCTTCGACTTCGGATTCGAACTCTTATCTGAAGGACTTGGCGATCTCCGTTTTGTCATTGCATTTGACGTGACCGTTCCGTTGCCGTCGTTGTGTCGCTTAACAAAAGTGGATCTCTCTCGGTTCTGTAGATCGGCCGTCGACAATGGCCCACTCAAGAGAATGGCATAATCTTGACCTTTGTAGGAATTCCATTTTGGAAGAGGAACTGGTTGGCCCGTCCTACCGTTTTTCACTTTTGGAAGACTTGTCCGACAGCTCCGCTTCGCACAACATTGCTGGCACTTGTACACGATTGGAATGGCCTGTCACACCAGTACAATCGACACCAACACCCAATTTGACTGGCATTGCATCCTTCCAATCATTCGAGCCTTGCGAGCGCTATTTGAAATTTCTAGGTTGAATGGAAAATGGTGTATAGATTCTCCAAAACGCTTATAAAAGAGAAAATAGACCAAGGACCGTTGCTGGCCTGACATACTCAGGACGCTGCAGGGTATGTCACAACTGTCAATCGCTTGGTAATTTGGAAACTCGCAACCTCTGAAATTCTACTTTCGCTAAGCCAACAGTCTACATTTGTCATTGCAGAACTTTCTTCGTGGTAGTCGTCTATTGATACCACGATTTGTTCCCCTCGCGGTCAGTCAATAGCCATATCAGTTCGTCTCAAAAATATACGAAATATAACATATACTTATATATACCAGCTAGCGTCCGACCATCGACATTCTGTTCCGTGCGACATTAATATTTGACATTTGTTACGTAGCCTATAGCCTAGCTGCTGTTCGGAAATGGGATGATGTCATGCGATCGACAGTACTAGTCTGTCTCGATTCCAAGTTGAAATTACGATATGGACTACCGATTGCCTGTTATAAAGGACTTCGGTCTACATTGGACACGCCCATCTCCTTTTTACCACAACCACGATGAAGAGAACTCGTAGCTCGAGCCCCCTAGCCGTGTCAAAGAAATGCAGGACTGGCGCCGGCTCTCCCTTTGCACCCATAAAGATTGCAACACCAGAAGCTGCAGCTGCTGTGCAGACTGACCCCCCGTTCCTGCGGCTCCTGGGCGCATTGCGCAATGTTGTACAGAAGCCCTCTAAAGGACAATCGGTAGTTTACTGGATGAGGATGGGAGACCTACGCAGTAGGTGTCACTTCTTTTCAACATGCGTATCCATTTTAACTCTTTGCTCCAGTTTCCGATAATAAAGCTCTTGCCCTCGCGTCTGCTCAGGCAGTTGAAGAAAAAATCCCGCTCGTGGTTTTGCATGTCTTAAGCCCCCAGGATTATATTGCACATGACAGAAGCAAAATAAGAATTGATTTTGTTCTTCGTAATCTTTCACGGATGAAGGTGAAACATATCTGTGTCAACCATATCATCGTGTGAGGCTAATGCTTGTGTAGGATGAGCTTGCAGAATTAAACATTCCCCTTTACACTATCACGCATACGCCGCGAAAGACAATACCAACTCGTGTTATCTCGGTCCTGCAGGCTCTCCAGGCCACTCAGCTCTTTGCAAACATCGAATACGAGGTCGATGAGCTTCGGCGTGACATCGAAGTCTGCTCTTTAGCCCAGAGCGCGGGCATCAGGCCTACGTATGTACACGATAGGTGTATAATTGAGCCAGGCGTCGTGAAAACAAAAGAAGGGAGGACATATACAGTATGTTCTCCCTATCACTTATCTTGTTAATCTCAGTCTGTGCCTTTCAGATGTACTCTCCGTATCAACGAAACTGGATCAGTATCTTAAATTCTAACCTTTCAGATTGTTTGGGTGAGTTTCCTCCTCCGAAAGCTAACTCCTCGACAGCCAGGGAGAATCAAGTCCTAGGGCCATTATTCAGCACTGATGTACCCGTGTCGGTTCGTGGCTTCGAACTTGATTCTAAAGAGTCCACCAATATGGTCAGCATGTGGCCAGCAGGAACATCCTCTGCTAAAGAGGTAAGTATTGCACTGGAAGAGAGGATCATAAACAAACGTTTCTCAGATGCTCTCCCGGTTCTTGTACACCAAAGCGCGCGCGACGCAGCTTGGAGCAGTTGATCCTCTGGCTGATGGCGCAGAAAATTCCGACAAACGCAGCCGAATCCTCTTGTATGACGAGGCTCGTGACAGAGGGGACAAGGACACTACATCGCGGTTGAGCCCCTACCTGTCTGCTGGAGTTATTTCTGTCAGGGAATGCGTTCGCCAAACTATGAAGCTTCTCGGAATCCAGAAAGTGGAGGCTGGACGGTACAGTCGGGTGTAGGTCGCTGGGTGCAGGAACTTGGTCTGTTTCCTTCAATTTCCCTGCACACATAATTGATGTATGATGGAGTAGCCTGGCGAGATTTTTACACCAATGTGCTCGCATACTACCCGCGAGTATCTATGGGTCGACCCTATCAGGAGAAGTTTGCTGATGTCAAGTGGGAGGTCAACGAGGAGCATCTGCATGCTTGGAAAGAGGGAAAAACTGGCATTCCTATCGTCGATGCCACGATGAGGCAGATAAACACCATGGGTATGTTTTGTATCGATCCTCCGAATATCGATTCATCAGACTGTTCAGGCTGGACTCATAATCGTATGCGCATGATTGTTGCCATGTTCCTAACGAAGGATCTTATGTTGGATTGGAGGCTAGGGGAGCGCGTGAGCTTGACTCGTTATTTTCGTTTTCATGCGCTTTCCTGACGAGCGTTCCCAGTATTTCATGGAAAAGCTGATAGATGGTGATCTAGCAAGCAACAACGGCGGTTGGCAATGGAGTTCCTCCACTGGAGTAGACTCAGTGCCCTACTTCCGAATCTTCAATCCATATACACAGTCCTCCAAGGCAGATCCAACGGGTGATTTTATAAGGACATTCGTACCAGAGCTGAAGAATCTTCATGGATCTGGTACGTATAGGCTGACTGACTGCTCGACGTCCAACTAAACGAATACAGATATCCACAACCCTCCGGCCAAGGTTGCTGACAAATTGGGGTATCCGAGACCAATCGTCAACCATGCTGAAACGAGGGTGAAGGGCCATTAGGAGGTATAAGACACCTGGTGAAAAGTGACCGACACGATTTACGCGTAGCATTAGGAGTATGAGATGACAAGTAGAGTGATGGAGCAAACCATCATAAATCAAACTCATCGTCATCCTGATCTGTCTGTTCGCCTCTTCGTAATTTCCTCGTGTTTGAAGATGACGAAACGTTGTATGTGACACCGGATTCATAAGCATTTCGCGCTTTTTGAAGGACACCTGACGAATGACAATTAGTTATAGGCGACAAGGTAAAGAGGAGATCACTACCGCTGTTCGCTAGCCTAAGCTCGAGTACCGCAGTTTCAAACGCGTCATTATTTCCAAGTTCTTCGAACCCAATAAGGCTAATAATAAATGAATGACTGAATGACATTGACGAGAGCCCATAAGACATACCGATCTTTTGAGACCCCGTCGATGAAACACATCAGGCATGGAAGAACTTTAATAGCAAGCTTCTCGACTAGCCATGGCATATTCTCCACGAAGACACGAATAAAACGCGTAGCATAGTATTTCGGCGCAAGTTTCTGATAAAGTGATTCCATCAGCAACCTGCTTTCTCTGAGGCGCAAAACATTACCCACTGCAAGGTGCTTGTCCATGATCTCACATCTCCTGAAGTTACTATGATAAAAATGAATCACGCAATGTGGCTCATTCCTAAAAGCACGATGATGTAGCAAAGATCGAGGCGAACAGAGTAGGCAACTCACGCACTTATCCGGATGGCCTCTTTCTCGTTCGTGATCTCCATGTATCTCCCATGGGCATTTTCTCTCATTTCTTTGGCTCTTTGCATTCTGCAGACGTTTATGTCATTTGTCGGACAGTGAGCACCAATGGAACGCACGACTCACTCGAGCCTGAGCTGCTCTAGGCCCCGATCTCGCACTGCTGCATCAGCGTCGTTCTCTATCTCTGCTTCAAGTTCCGCAAAGATTGCATCGTCGTCGTCTTCATCTTCCTCTCGGAAATCATTGGATGCTACAATACGCGATGCTAGAGAGTCTAATTTTGAATGTATTCTGGTCATGATGAGCTAGCGGAAGTTGCTGTGTGCTCATTTCTGACTCACACATTGTTCATAATGTCCACTACTAACACTTGCAAGCCGTGGATAGTTGGAGAATTGCAACGACAATAGCAAGTTCAGTGGACAGTGAATCGATGAGTGGACTAAGAGCACAAAACGCGATTACTTGTTTAGGGTGGTTCAGGGCCCCTTTTGGGTGCAGCAGGACTTGACGTCAATCACTCTCCACCGTGACGATGAAACTTGTCGGCAAACATGTCGACAAAAACGGGGCGGTGAGAATTCAGGATGTTCGTTAGTGAACAGTTGAATAATTGATTTTCACAGGGCCATGTTAACCTCCGACCCGAGGATGATGAAGATATGTGGCATCTCTACAACATTATTCAACAAGGTGATCTTGTACGAGCACCAGCCATTCGGTAAGAAACTTGCGCGATCAGCGATTCTCTTACATGCTAAATATTTGATAGTCGCGTACAGAGTGTATCTGCTACTGGATCTACGGAATCTCATCGCGTCAAGTTGAGCCTCACCATCCAGGTATCGCGAGTCGAATTCTCCTCGTCAGGAGCACCTTCATCATCAGCGGATCAAGCTTCATCTCCTGCAGGATCTTCAACAGCAGCACCCACAACTACTGCAGCACTGCATATCTCTGGCCCTGTTGCATCTGAAAACCGACATGTGAAGATGGGCGCATTTCATACGCTTGACATCGAGAGTAACCGCGATATACGCATCGAGAAGGTTGACGGATGGGACAGTGTAGCCCTTGCTCGCGTCGAGGAATCTTGTGTGCCAGGACGCGGCGCGGAGGTTGGGGCAGTTGTATGCGGAGAAGGCACAGCCGCGTTTTGTCTTCTTTCGCAACACATGACGCTGGTCACCCATCGGATATCGGTTCCAATACCGCGCAAGGCTTCTGCGCCTGGGACGTCTCAGTACGAGAAGGCGATGGCGAGATTCTATGCCACGCTCTACGACGCATTTGTGCGACACATTCCGTATACGTCACCTAGTTTGCGAGCAATTGTGCTTGCAAGCCCAGGTTGGGTACGAGAAGGTGTTTTCAATGCTATGATGACAGAGGCCGGGAGGAGGGGGGACAAGACGTTGTCCAAGGCTTTACGGGAAAAGACCGTGAAAGTGCACGTCAGTAGCGCGCACGTCCACAGCCTTGTCGAAGTTCTCAAGAGTCCAGAGGTAGGCCTTTTGTTTGTAATTTTGTCGCAGAGGCGCATTGAATGTACTTGCAGATCGTTGCACAGCTCAAGGAAACGAAATTTGCGCGCGAGGGAATTGTTCTTGATAAGTAGGCATGCACGTAATGACAGCTGTGCTGTCTATGCTAATCTCTTTTGTCAGGTTCTTTAAGATGCTTGGTGTGGACGAGATGCGCGCGTGGTATGGTCCTGATCATGTCCGTTTGGCGGCAGATCGTGGAGCAATAGGGACGCTCCTCATCTCTGACGAGCTTTTCCGGTGAGGTGACTTCACGTTACACATTGGCACACTGCAGCTCAGGCAATTCGGACAGTGCGAGTGACCCGAAGCTGCGGAAGACATATGTCGAACTCGTCGAAGGAGTGCAACAAAAGGGTGCAGAAGTTGTCATGTTCTCAAGCATGCACGAATCCGGTCAACGTATGCGTCAAACATGCTTCTATTCATCGAACTAATGAGGATACAGAGTTGAATCAACTGACAGGAATTGCTGCAATACTCACATTCCCTCTCGATGTCGAAGTTGTAGAGGCAGAAGAAAGAGAAGCAAGAGAGGAGGAGAGACGCCAACAGGAAGCAGAGACGCTGGATGGTGGTGGTGTCGGATAATGATGTGAAATGCCATTTAAGAAAATATGATGGGCTTGTTTCCAGGTAAGTTCGTGAAGTTATTTATAACCTGCTGCAGCGTAGTACTTATGTGCGCTGAACTCGTTTTTTGTATGCTTCCCAACCAGCAGCTTGATATCTTTGAGCTTGCTTAAGGACCTCCCGTGCATCCACATTTTCACCCTTGCCATAAATGCCTCTGCCAACAATGATAACGTCACAGCCACTTTCAAACACGACTTGCTCTGGAGTCCGATATTGCTGACCCATAGCATCGCCTGTAGCATCTAAGCCCACCCCCGGCGCGAGAACCAAGAAATCTTCCCCAGCTATGTTGTCAGTATCGGATGCACCGATGCCCTCCATGCGATGCTGAGCAATGAAGCCGATGACAAAATCCCTGCGAGCTCGAGCCATACGAACCGCATCTTCAGGTATATGACCCAGTGGTCAATGCACCCTTAGAGCTCATTTCTGCCAAGAGTATGAGCCCCCGATCTTTAGGAATGCCAACCGAGGCGAGGCCAGTGATAATCGATGGCCCCGGAACAGCATGAGCGTTGGTGATATGAGCCCAGTCCGCAATCTTGTAGATCCCCTTTGAATACTGCAATACCACGGTACTTCCTAAGAGTCGTGATACTCAGTGGGCTGTCATGCAGAACCCACAAGACCTTACCTATGTCGGCGAATTTACGATCCTCGAATATCAAGAACTTGTGCTTTTCGCTAAGCTCTCGGAGGCGGTTGATCACGGTCGCGTCAAAATCTTCGAGTACATCGATGTGGGTCTTTCGGTAAGGCCATAAGCATTGAGTGAGAGCTCAGAAGAAGTGACAGATGCCTTTATAAGACAAACATGAGGACCAACTGCCTCGATGATGTCGAAGAAGTCTTTGGATTTAGTCACATCGACGCTGACAGAGAGATTTGATTGCTTTTCCTCCATAATTTCGAGCAAAGCCTTTGCGGCTTTGTTGGCATGTTTCTTTGCTCGCTCGTTGTATGTCTGGAGATGAGGAGACGACATGATGGTTCACTAGCAGGTTAACGAGCGATCAGTGATAACTTATATTTGGTTTTGTTATCTTATCTATTCTCTCAGGCTTTTTGCAGACTGTTCTCGATCAACCAAATGTCGTCTTCAGCCGTCCGGGAACGCGAAGATGATGAAGAACTTGCTCGTTCACCCAAGCGCACCAAAGTCGATGAGTTGACAGATGATGGGCCCATTGTCGCAGACGCCTCCCCGCTCATGAGCGCGGCTCTTGCTGTTACAGACTCAAAAGAGGGCTCCTCAGCAGTTGCAGCTGAAAGCGTCCTTCCTCCTAGCCATACTCTCCTGGGCATAGCACCTACGTTTTCTTCGAATGGGCTTCGACAGGTCCTTCAGACCGACGTCGGGATCTCCGAGTACATAAGTCGGGATGTTCCTCCCATCAGCGGTATCATAAAACAGCGGTAAGTGTTCGTGTTTATAATGGAACTCCAACTGGATGCGAATATGTCATAGATTCACAGACTTCCTGGTGTTCGAAGTGAATCAAGATCACCAGGTTATTCATCTGAAATCGTTGGACATGCCGGATTCATCTTCGAAGAAGGGGAAAGGCATCAACGACGGAAGTTCTAGCACCGCCATTGCTGAGGCCTCGATGGCTCAACCCGAGGAGCCCGTCGCCAGCGCTGGGTCGAATATTGCAGATGAACTGCCTGTTGGCACTGAAGCAAAGGACAAAGATGATTCCACTCCCGCGGACATACCCTGGAACGATCAATTCACGGAAAAACTAGCTCCATATCTCAACGAGGCTTCTATTGACCAACTGAAAACGATGTTCCTTGAAGGACGCGAACCCCCGAGAGTTACCGACAGTGGTTGGGGAGGTCGACTTACCAAAACCACCGAGGACGGTACTGAAATCACAGATGAGGCGAAGCCATCAGAAGACGTGGATGCGCTGAATAACGATGACACAGGCAAAAGAGGGAAAAATCGAGGCAGTCGCGGTGACCGTGGTGGTCGCGGTGGTCGCGGACGAGGTCGTGGTGGTCGGCAGGGAGGGGAAAGAGAAGATCACAGAAAAGTCCTCAGCGAGGTAAGACAAGATGATTGGGCTCTCTTATCATTGGCTCTTACCCTTTAGTAGCCCATTTCCTCCAAAACAGATCGGACGGCTCTGCATCAAGTCATTCGAGAATTATTTGGCGGGAAGCTTGACAGCGAGACTGATATGTCGACCCCTGCTGGGGATGATGGATCTCGCATAGTTATAAAGTGGTCACGCCACGGTGGCGGTCGGGGCGGAGGTCGTGGAGGTCGTGGAGGTATGTTCCACCATGTGTTATAAGAGATGTCTTATCATTCTTCTGATATCTTTGTAGGTCGAGGCGGCCGCTCAGACAGGGGGAACCATCCTCCTTATATTCATTTCACTCTCCAGAAAACCAACCGTGACACCCAAGACGCTCTCGGCTACTTATCGCGTATTCTCCATGTAAATATAAAAGACTTGGCTGTCGCAGGGACAAAAGACAAACGCGGTGTCACTGTCCAGCGCGTATCGTTACGACGTGGGAACAAAACTGTGGAGGATGTATGGAAATCTGCGAATCAGCTCAACAGGCGGTCCGTGCAAGAGATACTATCCCAACGTGGCGACCGTGGAGTCAGAATAGCGGATCTCAATTATCGCAAGGCCGGTTTAGAGCTTGGGATGCTGAAAGGAAATGCTTTCGTTATCACACTTCGGTATGTTTCAAGTGGACTGCTCTGAAGTTTAGTTGACAAGGTTATGTAGTAATGTTCAAGTAGAAAATGTGGAAACTCTTGACCGTGCTATGAATTCGATCAAGCACAAAGGGTTTATTAATTATTACGGTGAGTTTGATATCCACCAAGCTACTGATTCGTCTGAAGTACAACTCCAGGAATGCAGCGCTTTGGGACTGCCGCAGTGCCAACTCACTCCATTGGCTTGGCAATACTGAAATCTGATTGGCACAAAGCTGTCTCCCTCATTCTCCAGCATCGGCCTGGAGAGCACCCTGAAGTTGTCGCAGCCCGCGATGCGTGGCTAGTGGATGGTAATTTGGATCGTGCGCTGTCTTTAATGCCTAGACGGGTGGTTGCGGAGCGTTGCATTCTCGAGAGCTACAAGAAGCAAGGTGGAGAGACCAGGAACGCAATGGGCGCTCTATCCACGGTATGTCGAGATTTTATTCGAGGAATATTGCTGGTATTCATATAGGTCAACTTAGATTCCTCGTAACTTGCGGCTCATGTATGTCCATGCATACCAATCCTACGTGTGGAATGCCATCGTCTCGGAGCGAATTCGCATACACGGTCCTGACAAAGCAGTACCTGGTGATCTCGTCTTCGACAGCAAGCCGGCCGCCAAGGGGAGTACAGAAAATGATGAGATGGAAGTAGACAATGCGGATGATGAGGAGCAAGCCACCACAGAGGGAAAGGGTTGGTTCCTTTCCTATTCTTTATCTTCTCAATTGAAAACTTGTCATTCAAGGCATGAGCTCTCGTGAGCGCAAGAAAACTGTCAAGGCTGCATATGTTGCACCAAGTATCAAAATACTCACTGAGGAGGATGCCCACCAGTACTCCATATTCGACGTAATCATGCCACTCCCTGGTAGAGATGTTGATTACCCAGGTGGTACGCTCGGGGAGCGCTATCGGGAATTCCTGCGCTTGGATGGACTCGACCCGGATAACTTCATCCGCAAACAAAAGTACGCCAGACCAATCCTACCATAAGTGAAACTAACACAGCTCTCCAGAGAGTACACTCTTAATGGTTCCTACCGAAAAATCCTCCAGGTTCCAAAAGATCTTTCGTGGTCTATACTCAGGTACACAGACCCAGATGTCCCGCTTGCACAAGCAGATGAGGACAAGCTCCTTGGATTTGACTCACCGGTTGTCGTTGACGATGGGAAATTTCACGCGCTGCCAGATTAACTTGACACTTGAGACGGCTGCGTATGCCACGATGGCATTGCGAGAGGT